>APFE030037688.1:0-23283 GCA_000404065.3 Pinus taeda
TCTTCACATCCATCTGTTCTACCTCAAAATCAAAAGCAACAACAACAGATAAAAGTAATCTAATAGAAGTTACCTTGGCAACAAGGGAAAAAATATCACCAAAATCAATTCCCGGCACCTGGGAATAACCTTTTGCTACCAACCAAGCTTAGTATTTCTCCACCTTCCCTTCTGCATTTGTCTTCTTCTTGAACACCCACTTGCTGCCAATGGGTTTCCTTCCAGCCGGAAACTCCACCAGATCCCAATCCTCATTTTTGTGCAAAGATGCCATTTCATCAACAATGGCATCTTTCCAGAGTTTTCCATCCCCTGAATCTACTGCTTCCTTCACAGTTCTGGGATCATCATCAGTAACAGACAAAGCAAAGTTTGAACAGAAAGCAGATGGACTATACCTTTCTGGCTGCCTTCTTTCTCGAACTGATCTTCTCACAGCCGGAGTTTGTGGCTCTTCATCTTCTGATTCCTCCTCTGCTACAGAGTCTGATTCTTCCTCCTTTAGTTCAAACTCTATCTTCACAGGTTCCTTTGGTTGGACTTCATGTTTGATAACATATTTCACCACTCTAAACACCACATCTCGACTGTACACAACCTTCCGTGTGAATGGGTTCCAAAGCTTATAACCTTTTAAACCATCCTTATACCCAATAAAGATGCACTTTTCAGATTTACTATCCAACTTGGTTCGTTTCTCCTTTGGAACATGTACATATGCATCACATCCAAATACCCTCAGATGTGAAAGAGAGGGTTTCTTACCAGTCCATACTTCTTGTGGACTCTTATCCTCCAACGCTGATGAAGGTGACCTGTTGACCAAGTAACATGCAGTATCCACCCCCTCTGCCCAGAATTCATGTCCTAACACGGCACCACTGAGCATGCTTCTTGCCCTTTCCATCAATGTTTTGTTCATTCTTTCTACGACTCCATTTTGCTGAGGTGTATATGGAGTAGTCTCCTGCCGTGCTATACCACACTTCTTACAGAATTCTTCAAATTCCTTACTACAGAATTCTCCACCATTATCTGTCCTCAGCACCTTTATGTTCTTCTCTGTCTGATTTTCCACCAGAGCCTTAAATTCTTTAAAATTATCAAAGACTTCAGATTTCTTCTTAAGGAAATATATCCATGTATTCCTTGAGAAGTCATCTATAAATGATACATAGTACACAGACTTACCAGTGATGGAACTTTCACAGGTCCAAACACATCACTGTGCACAAGCTCTAATATTTGTTTCGTCCTCTTACCACCAGAGGGGAAACTCACCCGATTCTGCTTCCCATATACACAATTTTCACAGAATCAAAATCCAGAGAGCTATTACTCATACCTTCTACCATACCTTTACCATGAAGTATTCGAAGGCCCTTCTCTCCAATATGTCCAAGCCTTTGATGCCACAGCATGGTCTTCTCTCCAGAGACCACTAGATTTTCTGCTCCATTTTCAGGAACCATAGAACTATTGCACCCGTCAACAACAGTGCTACCTTGCAGCTTGTACAGAGTTTCAATCCGAACTCCTCGCATCAATACCAGTGCTCCTCGAACCATCTTGCAGGTATCCTTCTTCAACACTGTCTTTACACCTGCATCATCCAACTTGCTTACAGAAATCAGATTTCTGGGCAATGTAGGAATATGCAGAACAACCGGAAGTGTTCTGACCCTTCCACCTTGCAAGTTCAACTTTACTTTTCCGCGACCAATGATTCTAGCCTTCCTATCATCTCCTAAGAACACATCACCACCATCATATTTCTCATACTCACAGAACCACTCTCTATGGAGTGAAGTGAAAGGATGCACCTGAGTCAATCAACCATGCCTCATGATCTACATGTGTACTTGAAGAAGCCAAGTACACATCCCCACCTTCATCTGAGGTGGTTTTCGCCTCAGCAGAAGGAGCATCATCAGATCCCTTTCCTTATCAGGAGCTTTAGATTTACAATCCCTTCTGAAGTGCCCTTCCTTACCGCATTTCCAACACACCACTTTATAGGTTTTCCTGGAGATTTAGATCTCCCTCTAGATTTAGATCTCCCACTCGATGACTTATTTTTGTTTCTGTTCTGGGACCGTCCTCGTACAGACAAGGCATCACCATTCTGGCTGTCCATATTTTTTCGTCTCATCTCCTCCATCAGCAAGGCTGAGACTATTTCATCAAACTGCAAAGCAGTGGCATTGCTACCTATTGCAATAACCAGACTATCCCACGAATCTGGTAGAGAACACAACAGACTGATGCACTTATCCTCATCTGAAATTTTAATATCAACAGATGATAATTGACTTACCACAGTATTAAACGCATTCAGATGCTCTGTCACCGAGTCTCCATTTTTCATCCTCAAGTTATACAGCTTTTTCCGCAGGAACAGTTTATTCACCAGAGACTTAGATTGGTACAAAGTCCCTAACTTGTCCCACAGAGCCTTCGTCGTAGCTTCCCCTGATACATTCAGCAATACTGAATCTGAGACACACAATCGTATTGTGCTCTTTGCCTTCCGATCCAGCTTCTTCCATTCTTCATCGGTCACTTCCGTTGGTTTAGTACCCGGATCTACTGCGATCCACTGATCTTTATCCACCAACAGATCCTCCATATTTAGTTTCCACAACTCAAAACTCTGACCATTGAACTTCTCAATCTCTCTCTTTCCGCTGCTCACCATCTTCTTTCACCACTAGAATCGATATCACAGATCTCCCACTGAACAGGGTCTACCACAGGCCCGAGCGAAACCCCTCAGCAACAAAGGCGTCCCCTTGAAGCAAAAACAGCTCTGATACCAAATGTAGGTTTTAACCCCGTATAGAAATTACCTGCATACGAATTCTAAATCACGGGAAAAGTAAAAAATGCGAGAGCATAACACATAAAACACATATACACAGAGATTTCCCACTGGATCTCAAAACCGAGACTACCAGCTTGATTTTTCATTATATTCCTTTCAATGTTACAATACATATTTATACATGCCGAAGCATCCAATACCATGGACCGAAAAAACCATCACGTCCAATACCATGGACCAAAAAACCATTGATCCAATACCATGGACCGAAAACCATCGCGTCCAAAAAACATGTGCGAAAATCATGCACAAAATCATAGGTGGGGTCCGCCCAACCTAACATAGGGTCCAAAACCAAAAAGTGGGGTTACGGGTACCCCTCAAACGCCCTATTAACTATGTGGAAAGAATATAACACGACCCAACATCATTATGGAAGTTATCTTGACAACAAATGCCATCACTTTCTTGCTTGTTGACTCTACAGGGATCCAACCATTTCTCCAAATAGTTGAACTCACCCTTCTTGCTTCCACAAAGACAACGTCCCAACACTACTGAATTTCCCTCTCCAACAATACCTCTCAGCATAGAAATTTGCTTCTGTATGCTTACAATGACCATGTCATCTCTAGTGCCCTTGAGTTGGGGTCGGTTGTCATTCTCAAATAAGACACTTGCATGTTTTTGCAAAACTATTGTATGTTCACTCTTCACCATACCCATCATGTTCTTATGTTCCTTCCCTCTTTGTGCCATTGTTACTCTGACTAACGTCGAGTTGATTATCTCTTTCTTTCCTTCTTTTCAAGACTCTCCAAGTTATTGAACTTGAAGTTCTTGAACTTCATGCGCCTTTGATTGGGGACCCGAGCCTTCTTCAAATTGTACAACTGTCCACATACCAGTGGGGCTCTTCAATGTGACACGACCCTGCCTCGTATACTTCTCATTCAACACAGGCTTCTCCTTCATCATCAACTCATTTGTCATCTACTGTGCCTATTGCAATTCCATTCATGGTGCTAACCCCTTAGGATCTCTCACTAGATTATTTCCCCATCTATATTCCCTTTCCACAGGAGATGGTAACTATTTCTTGATAATTGTTTCTTTTAACTACTAGAAACAATTTTATTTTTATTAACATGTCTAAACTCCTAATTATCCATTAATTAGGTAACCAAATGTATATTGGCATTCCAACCTCAATCAT
This sequence comes from Pinus taeda, assembly GCA_000404065.3. Lineage (NCBI taxonomy): Eukaryota > Viridiplantae > Streptophyta > Pinopsida > Pinales > Pinaceae > Pinus > Pinus taeda. The sequence goes on from APFE030037688.1 coordinate 4,041, forward strand.
TGTTATTTTAACGACACAAATTAAGAATTTAGTGCAGTAAAACATAAAAATTAAAACTCAGTAACTACAATAATTTTCACATAGCTTGGGGTGTTACATCTCCCCCCCATATGAGGAACAGTGTCCTTGGTGTTCTTTTGATTTAGGAAAATAATATCGGGTAATATTCCAGCATAAATCCCTCCTCTTCCCAGGTGGCCTCGTCGAGGCCAAAGTGCTTCCACTGCACTTTAACCTAGGTGATGGCCCGCTTCTGCAAGGTGGTTTCTCTCCGATCAAGATTACGAAGAGGTTCTGCTAGAAACTCTCGTGCCGGTTCAACCTGCACATACACAATTCACAATCATAATTTCTTCAATTTATTTTATCCAAAAGTTAAGTATTCTCCTTAACTGATTACCTGAATATTTTCCCAAGTAGTTATATATTGTGGGTTGTGTTGGTTACCTATACCAATAAGTTTCATGTCTCATGATTGGCAAAATTCAAGTGCCAAATATGCTCCACTTTGCTGCTACAAAGGATCCATATTTGGAAAAGAAGACAAGGTGTGTACATACCTTCAGGCCTATTAAAATTTTTGTGGATGACCCAACAGTCTAAACTGGGTCATGCCATGTTTTCAATTTATGTTGTAGAATAGAGAAAGAAATCTGTCCAAACTGTTTAAACTTGGCAGATCAGTAGTCAGGCAAAGAAACTAAGGTTCCCAACTGCTTAATCTGGGGCCTTGGAAGGAATAAGGGTAGTATTAGATAGGAAGTGAAACAAAAAAGCCAATGCAAAGGAAAAGGCACACAAAGGGTTTGCAAGTTCAAAGTGCACCCTCCAAGAAGAAATAAAAAATGTTAGGCAAATAATTGGGTAGGTAGATGAAGTTGCAGAAGTGGTGTTCCCCCCAAGATCAACTTTGCTATGCAAAGTACAGGCAAAACAACACAGTGGAGCATGTCTAACTCCCTTCTCTCCCTTTGTTTACCACTCATAACTAACACCCCTGCACCAGGTATGATCGTAAGGAAAACTCAAAGTTTTATGGTGGTTCTTAAGGCCATTAGAAGCCACATTTCTTGTGTAAAGTTCTTTTCATTTTCATCTACTCTTTACACTAAGTTGTTTTCATAAAAACTTGGTTGTACTGATCCTCATCCATATTTTGCCCCCATATTAACAGCTAACTCTATTATTTAGCTCCCTATACTTCATTCTCCCTATTAGTATAACACCATGGTGTATAAACCCCACACACAGTATAAATATCCCCTCCTTGGCACTATAGCCATAATTTCTACTTCTGGGAATTGAATTAACATCTGGTTAAGGTCAAAAAGCCATGTTTAGCCCCTTTTTCTCCATCTGAACCCATTCTCCTACCCAGGTCTCCATTTGTGCCTAAAAAACCCTTAAAGAAACATTTTTGACCCCCTTAAACCATTAAAGGGTGGAAATATCATGAGAATATACCTTCCCCGCCTTATCCAAAGGTCGGGATCCAATTCGTGCCTTTTTTATAACTTCATCAGAACCCCCTTTTCCTATAGTTTCGCCCTCATATACTTTGAACAAAATTTTGCATGAAATTCTTTGTGTTTTCTACCGTTTTCTAATGTTGGCGGGTAGATTTGATTTCAATAAATAAAACCATCCAAAACCTTTGAAAATCATCTATGAAGCGGAGGGTCCCGCCGGGCGCGCCTGCCAAGAAATATAATTTTTTAACCCACCCAATCACCGCTATCATCCGTGCATTTAATCCACCGGACGACCGTCCGATCGTGGCTTTGCCATATCTACAGTCAGCACCAATTTCGGAGCGGCCCGACGGCCGTCTGATCATGCGCCCGCAGATCAACGGCTCCTATCAATATCGGAAGGCCCCCGACGTCCGACAGATACCTTCCGATATCTATCACACGCTTGTGTCACGCGGGGACAGGTGTCGCGGCCAAACTCCGTCGGAGCCCCCTCTGACAGATTCCTTGCCGTGCAGGAGGGGGCCCGATATGGCGACACCTGTCCCTCCCACGTCCGCGCCCTGTTGTTGCCCACGTCATTGCCACAACTGCCCACCTCGTCCCCATTCGCCCACCTGACTGCCACCTCATTGCTCCCGTGGACCGGTCTCAGGCCGCCACGTCACCCGATGACGTCCTGTTGACGTCATCCATCCCGGACCCACATGCTGACGTCATTCAAAAAAGGTGCCAATAAAGCAAAAAGGCCATATTTTCACGGTTTTTTGCGTTTTTTTGTTATTTTCTGAGAAAAGGACTTCTGTGCTGTTTGCATGCAAACTACGACCAGCAGTCTACCAGCCAACTTTCGACCATCAGCGGAAGCTCAGAGCGCCAACCCAACTATTATTTCGTCCCAAGCTACTGACTAAACAGGTATTTGCCCGTCCATTTCCTTGCAAACTGGTTTTTTCACAGTTACTCGTAAAACATACCTGGACACGGCAAGACATTGAATTTTCACCACAAAACCAAGTGTATCCTGTCTCCCCTGGACAATTTGAGGTCGAATTACATTGACGGACCCATTTTACACTTCAATTTTAGTGGAAACCCTTCTCTGTTCGCGCAATCGTGAACTCATTAATCTGCTCCTAAATTGCCAGAGGAGGTCTGTTAAACTGTATAAAAGCCTTCTCAGAGAGCCCTGTACCAACCTATTCTGCTGTAAAACAGGCCTGCCAGTCTGTGTTTCTCTCAAATTCCATTTTCCCAGTTAGCTCGCTCATCAGCCCAAGAAACGTTTGGACAGACATGGATACCCCTTCAGCATCAGTAGCCCTTAATGTTACTCCCTTGAATGCTCCTCAGAGAGAGCTAGACTGGCAAGATTTGGCAGACCTAGATTACCAAATCTCGGAGGATGCCCCAGCCAAATGTACATTTCACATTCATTTATTAAATGAGCTCAGGGCTAAACATAGAGATGGAACAGACATCTTCGGCATTTGGGAGTCCTCCCTCCCAATATTCAAGATGCCTCAGGTCAATCAGTTCCCTGACCTCATCCACTTGTGTGCTGACGGTCATGACCCTATGAAGAGGGTTGTGCTCAACACACAAGGTGCAGTTGTATTTTACACCACTCCTGAGGCCATCAGGGAGATGGTCCAATTCAAAACTCAAAGGGAATTGGTTCCTTTATCCCTGCTAGACCTAATCAATCAAGGAGCCAAGGTACTCACAGAGGCAGAGATCCTAAAGCTTAATCAGTTGTTTATCAAAAAATTTGACACAGTGTTGCATCCTCCCATCTTTGATGGCTATTTAAATCAACTAGGCCTGGACCTAGCATACATGATAAGCTCAGTGCTGGGGTACAAATCAATGGAGTTCATAGAGGAAACTGTGCTAGTAATGATGACAATGTTTTCCCCTGGTAAGGCCCCCATTTGTTATGACTATGCTACATATATCTCTGACAAGATACATGAGCAATTTTTGCACTTATCCAGAGAGAAGGTGTTCAGATACACCTCATATATTTATCATCTCATTTTGTATCACCAACATGAGAAGTTCTCTTTTTAAATCAAGAGAACGGATGCAGCAGGAAACCCAAGATCAGTGGTATACTGGAGCTCAGCCTTCCACCACCGTGCATATTCACCATATACATATTCTGAGTTCATAGACTTATTCATTCATCCAGCCTTGTCTCTACTCTTGACAGCACCCCCTCCAAGACTCACTGATGAAATGCAGAGGATTCTGCAACTGTCCAGTGCCTACAGCATAGGAGATTGGTATTTTTACCAGCATTACACTGTGATTAGGATATATGGCTGTGAGCTGCGCCCATACAAGCTGCCCAGATTTGTGCCCATGAGGCTCTTTGCCCTGGAGTATTTCAGGCAATTTGGCAATGCTGACCAGATACACTTTGTAGGAAAAGGAAAAAGGGCACAGCTTAAAGTTAGAAACCAGCTAGGCCACTTCATCCTGAACAGAAGAGAAGGATGGAAAGAAGCAGATAGGATGTTGGAAATCCTTGGCCTAAAACTAAGTTTCCTTTGGAAGCCTTATGACCCCAACGACTTTATATCCTTGAGAAGACAGAGATGCAAGCTCTCTAGCTATGAGCATGAGAGCATGTTCCACATCCTGAGACCCGCTAACCAACCGAAGTGGAGGAGAAACACCTTAGAAGAGCCTGTGTCTCAAGAAGAGCTAGTTGAAAGAGCTAGAAGGCATTTATCAAAAATGGCTGACTTGGAATGTCCTTCTCAGGTGCCTTCTCTGCCAAATCCTCAAACAAGAGCAGTTGCTTCATCCTCTGCAACACAAGAAGAGGCAGTGCAAAATACCAATCAAGGGCAGGAAAAGGGAAAGGATAAAGTGATGGAACAACTAGAGGGCCAACAAGGCCAACAACAACCCGAGGGCCAACAGGATCAACAGCAGCAGCCTCAGCAGGAACAGCAACAAGCAGACCAACAGGGTCAGGGGAAGCAAAAAGGAGAGGCCCAGATGGCTACCCAAGAGCAAACAGCACCAGTGGCACCTCCGAGGCAAGACTCCAGGGTTGATTCCTCTGTCCTCCAGACCCCTCAAAGGGAGGACATTAACAGAAAGAGAGAGAGGGAGACTCCCCTCACTGAAACAGTAGAGAAGAGGAAAAGGCTAAATCCCTTCTCAGAGGAGGAAATGCCAAGCATGGAGGCTTCTGCCAGCTCCTTGCAACAGGAGCAAGACAGGGCAGCATTGGGAGAAGTGAGCTCCTCAGGGCAGCAGCAGGGAATAGGTGCAAGCATAAAACAACAATTCAAAGATGCCAAAAGAAGGAGTGAGCCAATAAAGATTCGACTCTACAATCACCTCCTAAACATGGCACCTGCAAACCAACAGAGGCTCATGTCTGCCTTTGATGTACGAGAAGGAAAGATGACCATGAGCCATTTCACTCCTACAGTGCAGCAACCAAAAACAGCTGCAGATTATATCAGGACTAATTTGGAAGTCCTCTCAAAAGACATTCACCCGATGGACCAAATTGAACTCCACAAACAGACGGGTGAGATGGTCTATGCCACTCTGGCAGACAAGACCTTGATTAATTACAGGCTGCAGAATAGCCTAAACAACACTGCAGCACAGCTTGAGTTGGAGAGGGCATCCTCCCAAGCTAAAGATAATAGAATCAAGGCATTAGAAGAAATAATCATAGAGTTTGGGCATGACCCCAATGACGTTAAGGCAATACAACAAGTCCTTAAACTGAGGGATGCAGACATGGCTGCAATAAAAAAGAAAATGAAGATCCCCCCAACTCTGCACCCACAGACAGATGAGGTTGCCCAACAGAGGCAAGAAAAAGATGCAACTGCATTATTGATGACCTTATACAAGGAGCTGATAGAAACACAGGAAAAGCTGCAAGACACAGAGACCACATTGGAAGCAGCATTGCAAAGGAGGGAGGCAGGGAAATCTTCCAAGCCGCCCACAGAATCAATAAGCCTTGAGGAAACCCCTCAAGATACTATCCCTCGAAAGAAACAGGCTCAGCAGGATGCTCCAGGCACCACAGCACCAACCACCTCAGCACCAACAACAGAGCAGGCTGAGAGCCTGGACATGCAAAAGATGAGGCAAGAAATACAGGTGCTAGAGGCTCAGATGTCAGAACTCAGCCAAGTCCAGGACAACTTAGCAAAAATAAATGAAAAATATGATAAGTCTAAGCAAAATGTGGCTGAGAGGGAAAGAGAAGTAAAAGCTCTGAAGAAAAGAATGGCAGAGCTAGAAAAGGAGCTCAGTTTTGATAAAGTTACAGCAGAGCTCAAACAAGTTATCTGGACTACCATTGGACAATCAATAACTAACCAATGGGAGTACATTGAGGCCATATATGAGCAAGTGAGACTCATTGGTAGAGCAAGAAAAGAACTGCACAGAGCAAGGACATCTCTAGGCAATATGCCTGAGATCGCCCCCAAGATGATTGAAGTGCTCAACTACAGGACAAGTTCCCAGCTGGTGAGAATGGGAATTGGAAACAGGACTGAAAAAATCTCTGTAATCAAAAGAGTCCTGACAATGAGGAACCTAATTCAGACCCTGGACAGAAGAATCCAGGATATGCAAGCTGACATAAATAAATTCCAGAATAGGTTCTTGGCTCTGTAGGACAGAGGGCTCCCCAGCTTGTTAGAATCGGGGAGGTTACTCTCACATGACAAGTATATCAAGAGAGTAAGCAGTTTTGCAGCAATATAGATTGCTGAGGCACCAAGTGCATCTTCAGGAGCAGGCCCAGTAACAGGGAAAATTCTTTTTGAAAGATAAGATAATTTGTTTTTTATTAAGAATGACGTCACACACTTATTTGATGAGCCCCCTCACTTCTACAAATTTACGGAGGCTGATGAGACCTTAGGGTCAATTTTGAAACAGCAGTTGCCTCCTCCAGACACATGGCAGGATTTAATAGTATTGCTTTTGAATCAAAATTAAGTAATCACAACTCTCTCTTCAGCAAAAGGTTTGTATTACATACAAAGCTGGACAAAAGATACATCAGCAGGTATAAAGACGCTGAGCCAACTCAACACAGGTACTCGGCCGCAACAACAGCATCAGCAAGCACAGGTGGCAGGGCCAAGAAGACACAGAAAAGTAACAGCTGCACAACAAATCATTCAACAGTTATGATAAAGCCACTCAACCGACTCCGTGAGCCCCAAAGTTCAATATTATTCTGATGGGAGTTAAGAGCTTTTATAACTCATTTAAGATTGTAATTACTTCTCACCTACAAGCCATGTACGAGTGTAAGAAGATATTTTCTTCTCAGATGACTTAATACCTGAGATATTTTTGTAATCAGACTTCTATATATTCCCCCTCGCGTTTGTTAGCAGGGGTTGGACTCCGAATGTAAGAAATCTCTTGAGAGCTATTTTGTGATTGTAAATCTTCAGACAGCTAATACAAAGAAGATGGGATTTCTAAAAGCATTATGTTTCTGATGTTTGGCTGGTGTATGGCTGAAAGTTGCAGGATTCCTGTGTATTTCATGGCTCAATAAGTTTTCTTGTTACTCTTTGTTTTACATGTGTTCATTATACTTTCATATGTCTTTCATGTTCTCCATGTACTCAATATCTAAGTAGCAAGGAAAAAGAATAGCCTCAGGACTTAATCATTGGTTACCCTGAGCTCAATCTAAGCTATTTCGTATGTTTTCTTCAGTTATGGTAATGAAAGAGTAATTCTTAAGTGCTAATTTTCACACCATATCATCACAGTAATCTATTTGTTTTAGGAATTCAAGTAATTGCTCCTAAGTAATAGACCTCTTTCCCCACTACCCAGCTCAGCAAGGAATTCTTAAATGCTCCTTGCTAGTTGTTTACATTTCACCCCCACAAATTTACAGTTTGTTTTATGAAATACATACAGGCCTTGTAATCCCAGCAACATTTAATCCAGGATCTCAAGAAAGAAACTGTTGCAGACCCCATTACCCAATGGATTAGTTTCACCTACAGAGAACACTCTAAAATGATATCAAAATCATCCTCCCAACCAAACATAAAAGACAATCAAACATTCATTTCATAACTAGCCTAAAAATTTCATTTGAACAATGACAAATCATAAAGAGAGAGCCCTCTCTGATTACAGTTTGGCTAGAAGTTGCAATCCAAAGATTGGTTAGTGGTTACCCCGGCTGTATTCCCTTAGAGTCAAAGGGAACAACCTGGGTGTTAACATAAATGGCGACTCCGCTGGGGAACTCAGGATCTAAAGGCCTGTATATCTACCAAGAGGTTATAATCAGAATCTGAACATCAGTCAAGAAACCTTCAAAGCTGCTCCCATACAAACATCTGCAGCCTCAAGGTGGAGCTGACTCAGAAACCCTTTATACCCAACACAGATACACAGTATCTTTTAGAGTTCCTGTCCAGTCCTTGCTCTATTAATATTTCAGCAAAAATTCAAGGGACTAGCTCAGAAGCTGGCTCCCAAGAAGAATCTTCGGTACACTAGGGCTAATCCTGATCCCAACCCTCCTACTGTCTTTGACAATCCCAATACAATCCCCAGACTAATTAGGAATCAGCAGAAACAAGATAACCTTGCTGACTTTAGTCCAGAGACAGTCCACCCTAACCCTATCTCCACTCCAATCAAAGTCTTATTCCGTTCCACTCCAAATTCTCCTAGCTCTCCATCAACATCCCAAAGCCCCCCACCCACATCTTCTTCCCCTTTACACATTCCCTTGACCAGCACTCTTAATCCCTCTATACCTATTACCCTTGTGGTACCCACTGCTCCTGTTATCCCAGTTTCCCTTGTCAATCCTCAGAATCTTGTGAACATGGCTATGAGGTATGCACCTCTGCATTTTCCTGCCAATCCTGTGGCCTTGCCTCAAGATTACCAGGCCAAAATTTCATATTTTGACTCCACTGGCCCTTATTCAGCTATCCAACATGCTAAGAGAATGCAAGATCATTTTGAAAATTATGAGATAGATGATGACACGGTGAGGATGAGAATATTTGTCCAAAGCTTAACAGGAGATGTGAGGACCTGGTTCAGGTCACTCCCTGCAAATACCATCAATAACCCTGACGAGCTTTACCAATCCTTCACAAACAGATGGGAGAAAAAGAAGGATCCTCTACATATACTTGGTGAATACGACATGATTAAGAGAGGTCCTCAAGAGACAATTTTAGAATACTGTGCTAGGTTTAATAATGTATACAATGCAATACCTCAAAACTTGAGACCTCCCCTGACTTAGCCCTATATAAATTTCCAGATGGATTTGACCCGGACATGGCTTACCAGTTAAAGGAAAGAGCCCCTCAAACCCTTGAAGAAGCTCAGAAGGTTGCTGTGACAGTTGAGGCAAACCTGATTGCTAAGAGGAATAGGGCTAGATTAGAAAAGAGGGTTGTCTTTAAGGAGGAACCCTCAGCCTTTGACCAAAAATTAGATGCAATAATTTCTGGTATGAAGAGGTTGGGCGACAGGGTAGAGTCTGTGGAAAGAAAGTCTTCATGGGAGGCACCATCAAATAACTCTAACAGAAATCCAAACTTTAGGAGGAACCAAAATCCTAGTGGAGGAAAAACCAACAATGATCCAGAAATAAGACCTCCATTTCAAGAAAACTATGCTGAAACATCCACATCAGAAGAACAATTGGATGACACCCATATCCACCTAATGGGTCTTGATGATGAGCACCATGTCTTCCTGAGTCAAGAAGATCATGAAGAAGAAGACAGCAAACCGTTCCAAACAAGGTCAGGTGAATCATTTGATTTTAAACAAGGCTATGACACCGTTGTCTATGAGGTCCACAAATAGTACAAATTAAGAAGTAGGACTGTAAACATCACACAACCTGAAAAAACCAAGGATAGAAAGCAGCCCAAAAATCCCATAGTAACAGAACCAATGAATGCAACTGATTCACTTACAAAGGAAGTAACTATTGAAGAAGTTACTGAACATACACAAAACCCACCAGCTACATCAGCTGTGCATTCCAATCCAAGCAAAGGGCCTCAAGAGGTGATTGAGAAACATAAGCCCCAAAAACAAGAAGAAACCTTACCAAATAAAGAAAGGGGGCTCACTCATAGCACTAAAACCCAAGCTGAGAAACCCTTTGACTTGGAAACTGAAATTGGAAAACTGAAAGTAGCTATCCCTCTAGCAGAGCTAGCCAAGAATGAAATCTATAAACAGCAGATTGAGAAGTCCCTCCAACTCACTCCAAACAAAGACAATGTCAATGTGGACAATGTCAATGTGTTGGATGACACCCCAGAATTACTGTTTGGTCCAGAGGTTGATGGAAAAACAGTAGTCACAGGGATTCTACCCTTCTATGTCAGCTTGCATGCTCATGACAAGATACTACACAATGCAATGTTTGACTCAGGCGCTTCTCATAACCTGATGCCAAAAGCTGTCATGGAAAGGCTGAATTTAGATATTACTAGGCCATACAAAGACCTGTTTTCATTTGATTCCAGCCAGGTTAAATGCCTAGGCCTCATAAAAGACTTGTGTGTATCCCTGGTTCAATATCCAAACAAAACAATCTTGATGGATGTTGTTGTTGCCGATATCCCACCCAAGTATAGGATGTTATTATCAAGATCATGGGGGGCTAAACTGCAAGGGTCCCTTCAATTGGACATGTCTTATGCTACTATCACAGTCTTTGGTCAACCCAAGAGATTGTATAGAGAGTCTCTAATGAAATACATGGTCAGCGCTATAGAGAAGCCTCAAAACTTCCCCATATATGCTGTCCATTCTGATATAGACTCATATATTTTGTTCAATGACAATATAGGTCACACAAATAGTGTAGAAACTCAGATAATCAAAACAGATCAGCAGATTAATGAAGGAAAACTTGATAGGGAAACGTTGGTTGAGTTAAAAAAGGAGAATGTGCAAGAGGGCAAAACATATGAAGATGAAAATCAGACACTCAAAAAAGATCAAGACTGGGATAAACAAACAGCCCCTCTAAACACAAAGCTGATCTTACTAAATGGGAAAATTGGCCCAGAAGTCAAACTAGATAAAAAAACAATCCAAACTTCCACTCACAAGCCCAAACTACAGAAATGTTATTCAAACTTCCCTACAACATGAAATCTTGTGGTTCCTAGAATTTGATGGATCAGTTAACAAGCTAGGGGCAGGAGCTGGAATTTGGATCCATAATAAACAGAACAGCCATGCAGAAGGCAGAGCTTATAGACTAAACTTTAAATGCACCAATAACATGGCTGAGTATGAAGCTCTCCTACTAGGCCTCAAGTTGGTACAATCCCTACAAGCCATAAAAGTATCAATCCTAGGGGATTCAGACCTAGTCATCCAACAAGTCAAAGGCAATTTTGTTACCAATGACAAAAGACTGAGGTCTTATAGGTCTGCTGCCACCGAGCTACTGGAGTCCTTCACTGAATTCCAGATTACCAAAATCCCTAGGGCTCAAAACCTTCATGCTCACAGTCTAGCTACGTTTGCAAGTACTTGCAAGCTCCCTTTTGAACCTCATCACTGTTTTACAGCTGAAGTAAAACACAAACCATCAGTCCCAAACAATGTCAAAGACTGGCAGGTATTTGACAATGACACGCAAATCAACAATTTTCTGACTTTACAAGAAGAATTTTCAGGTCTGAACATAGACACTGAGTCAGCAAGTCAATCTCAAATACTTAAGACAGAAAATCAATTACAAATACATGATGAACATAACTACCAAATAATATCACCCAAAACAGCCAATCAAATGCTACATCCTACCATCTTCAACCAACACAATATACAAGAAATCCAACAGGTTGAAAATGAGGAAATAGCTGAATATGAAACTGAGGTGATACAATTAAAGGACAATTTTCTTCCAATAGGCTTAGCTCCTCTGGAAGACATTTTTGACTCTAATGATGTACCCAATAAACCAAAATTGCAGCCCCTAAACACTACCATAGAAGAACATAACATTGGGACAGTTGAGAAGCCCAAAATCATAAAACTGTCTGCTGCATTACCTCCTGATCAAAAGCCCAAATACATTGACCTTTTTAAGGAGTTTCAAGATGTATTTGCATGGAGTTATGAGGACCTAAAATCCTATGATACCTCTGTGATACAACACACTATCCCACTAAAGCCAAATCAGAAGCCGTTTAAACAAAAACTGAGGAGGATTAATCCCATGCTCCTTCCAGCAATGGAGCAAGAAGTACAGAAAATGTTCAAAGCAGGCATCATAGCACCAATCAAATTTTCTGATTGGATTTCAAACTTGGTCCCTACAAGAAAGAAAACCGGGGAAATTAGGCTCTGTGTAGATCTGAGAAACCTCAACCAAGTATCACTGAAAGATAATTATCCCCTACCCAAGATGGATCACATCCTACAGAGAGTAGTAGGGGCATCAAGAATTTCCTTGCTTGATGGCTTCTCAGGCTTCAATCAAATCTTAGTCCATCCTGATGATCAGGACAAAACTGCATTCACAACCCCATGGGGGACCTTTAAATATGTCAAAATGCCTTTTGGTTTGAAAAACGCAGGGGCTACATTTCAAAGAGCAATGGACATTGCCTTTTCCAAAGAGATCCATGACTTCCTGGTCATCTATTTGGATGATCTCACACCTTTTTCGAAATCTGACCAAGACCACTTAAAACATCTGAGACAGATATTTACCACATGTAGGAAGTATGGAATTTCCTTGAACCCGAAAAAATCCTTGCTTGGACTAGAGGAAGGGAAACTACTAGGTCATATTATTTCCAAAGATGGTATCAGAATTGACCCAGACAGAATCCAGGCTATCCAGAAAATGCCCCATCCAAGGAATATAAACGAATTACAAGGCTTTCTGGGAAAAATCAACTTTCTAAGAAGATTTATCCCAAACCTGGCTGAGCTAAGTAGATTGCTTAACAATATGTTGAAAAAGGATTCCAAAGTCAAATGGACAGTGGAAGCTAAACAAGCTTTTGAGGGCATCAAGTTTGCCCTTACCCAAACCCCTGTCCTAACTAACCGACAGTTTGATAAAGAGTTCATCATATTCTCCTTTGCTTCTGAATATACAATTGTTGCAGTGTTACTACAGAAAGATGACCAAGGGAATGAGAAACCCATTGCCTTCTTTAGTAAAGCTCTTAGAGATGCACCCCTCAAGTACCAGATCATGGAAAAGCAAGCATATGCTTTGGTGAAAGCTATTAAGGACTTTAGGATTTATATCTTGTATTCCCATATAATAGCCTACGTGCCAAGCCCAATTGTCAAAGATATACTTACTCAAGAAAACCTGGAGGGTAGAAGAGGAAAATGGATTGCAAGCATTCTGGAATTTGACATAGAAATAAAGCCCACAAAACTAATAAAAGGGCAAGGCTTATCCAAATTAATGTCTGAAACAAACTTCCAAGCCCTAGACATCAACCAACTGGACAGTGAACAGGAGCTGGCGACTCCAAATATCAATGTAGCCTTTGAGCAATCCCCCTGGTATTCTGATATCTGCTATGTGTTACAAAACTTGTGTGCTCCCCCAGGGTTGTCCAGAACTAAATGTAGATTCTTAAAAATGAAGGCTTTAAAATTCTGTGTCATAGAAGAAAATTTATTTTGGAAAAACCATGAGGGCATCTTGCTAAATTGTCTGATTGAAAATGAAGCTAACAAAATCATGGAGGAGTTTCATGCAGGTGATTGTGGTGGGCATCTATACTGGAAGTCCACTGTGGAAAAAATACTTAGAGCTGGATACTATTGGCCCACTATTTTCTCTGATGTCAAGAAATTCACCACTGCATGTCACAAATGTCAAGTATTTGAAGGAAAGAGACAATTGCTGCCACTACCCTTGAGGCCTATTGCAACAGAGAGACCATTTCAACAATGGGGTCTGGATTTCATTGGAGAGATTAATCCCTCATCTTCAGGCCAACATAGATGGATTCTGAAAGCAACGGAGCTTTTTCCTTCACCTCTTTCTTTCTGCTCTCCTTTGTTTTTTCTGCCTGAGCTATCTGCTTTCCTTTTTGTTTGGCCTGCCCTCTGGTATAGATTATTCTTTTGGGTTCCTCTACTTTCTCTGCCTTCTCTGCCTTTTCTGCCTTTTCTGCTTTTTTTGCCTTCTCTGCCTTCTCTGCCTTAGGCAATGGTCTGGTTTCCTTTGTTGTTACCTTGGCAGTCTCCTCACCTTTTTGGACTTGTTCCGCTGCTTGGGCTTGTCTCCTAGTGAGTGGCCTTCGAGGCTTGACCATGAATTCTTTTCCAGCCTCCTCAAATCTTAGCCTTTTTGAGGCTTTTGATTTCTTAGAGCTATCAGGGGATGACTGGGTTAGGTCAATTGGCATAGGCTCTACCTGTACTGATGTGGCTTGTTCAAAGTCAATTGCCTCCAGCAAGTCCTTAAGACTAGCCTTTGACATGGGGCTGTCTTCTACTGCAACTGACTTTCCTTTTTCTCTGCTTAGCTGGCTCCTTGTTCTGATTCTGGTTTCTTGTGCAACTCCACTTGGCTTGGATGCAACTTTCTGATATTTAGTCTTCTCTTTGGATGGTTTGGGTGTCTCTTTAATAACTATGGGTTTCTCTGATTGCTTTGACTTATGCTTCGGTTTCTTTCGGTCTTTAGCCTGCTTCTTAGGCTCAGCCAATGTAGGCTCTTCAACCAATGTAGACTCTTGAATCTTTCCTTCTTTTTCCCTGTCTGGTAATGGGGTAAGACCTGTTTTAATTTGGAAACCCGACATGAAAATGAAAGAGTCCCAATCCCTACCGATTTTATGTAGGCTATCTAACACCAGTAGCTTAATTAAACCATGATGGAAGAGATATGTCTCATAATTATCCCTTTTGAATTGAACTTTGTCGCACATTTTACGAAGACTCCTGAATAAATAGAAAGGGATATCTATGGACGCCTTCCCTGTGAAATGTAGCAAAAGTTTGAAATGGTAAGAGTAGACTTTAGTGTACCTTCCCTCGCATGTGAGGTATTTCTGAATGGCTGTGAGGAGCAGAGCATGATGCTCTTTAATATAATGCCTTGGCATTGCCTTAGTAAGGTCCTCGTTTGCATATTGATCCTTCAGAAACTCCTTACATGGAGTCATATCAAACTTATAATTCTTAAACCATTCCTGACCACTCCTTGGAATTTCGGTGACAGCAGAAATATCTTGCGGAGACACAGGGAACTCTAGTAATGCAACCTTAGAATTCAAACCACTGAAATTTAGTGCAAAGGCTTTAGTTACCTCTGTGTGTCCGCCCTTCAATTTCTCACAGAACCTCCAGCAACCAGCCTGTTTGAAGGCTCGTGCAACTCCTTCATCTTTAAGCGTGAGATCAAGTCCTTCTGGTTCAGTTCTCAGACATCTCTCGGATCTATGCTCTCTTTTCTCCATTTCGCTCAGAAAATTCTTGCACAGAGAACTTAATTAGCAAATCCAATTTACACAACAGCTTCGGCTTTGGAATGCAGGCTCGCTTGTAGTAGTCTCTTTTTAAATGAGAATTCGGGCTTCCTTGTGTTTTTTCAAACGCTCATCATAGAACAGGCACGTTAATGCATCATGAATAAACATAATTACACTACCATACCTCATAACATTTATTGAAATAATTGTCATGTGTGTGATCCTATATCTGATGGCGGAATGAATCCTATCATGACCTGGAGAGGACGTCGACTGACACATATGAACGGTTATGATGACTCACCTCCCGAGATTTGACATTTCAAGGAAATATGCTGCAGAAAAAACTCGAATCCCCGATTTCGTAGCGCAGGCAATTATGAAATGACATACCGCGCTACGAAATGGCTGCTCAATGATATGCTGCAGAAAGGTGGAAAAATGATTGCGCAGCTAAACTAGCCAATCATATCGCGCTGCGAAACTGTGCAAAATCAGAATGATGTAATCAAGACAAGACATGCTTTAATTATCATGAGAGAGGGTATCTAACGGTTTTTTACAAGGACTCACATCAATACCTTTGGAAAACTAATTTCAAAGTGACACACCTAAGAACCTATTGACTTAAAACAATTTTTTTTTTTTTTTTATATATGAATCTTTGGACATAGGTGAACTATGGTTTTAAGTGATAACAGCCTGGATGGTCATTTCCTCCATGGCTTTTACCAATTCAGCTGTCTTTTCTGTGGATGTACCTGTGCTTGTAGATGTACCTGTGACAGGCAGAGCTGTAGCTGGTGGAACTGTTTGTGCTAAAGAAGCAACCGATGTGGAGGGTATTGTGTTGAAATTTGGTACCGGAGAACAAGTGGTTCCCTTAGGCTTTGATCTTTGGCCTAAGGAAAAGTGTCCAAAAGATTTTAGTTTTTCTCCTAAAGTGACTTTATAATTTTTATAAAGTTAAAATCTAATTTAAAAGGGACTTTGAGTGATAAAGTTACTAAGTCTAATTTTAAAGTGACTTTTATAAAGTCAATGAAAAATTAGAAATGAAAAGTGACTTTGGAAATAAATGACTAAGTGGGTCTTTATTAAAGTGGGGTGAATTAAAAAATAGAAAGTGAGATTTAATGTGCATTTAATCTCAGCCATTGATCTAAATCTATCTCAGCCATTGGATTTAGGGATCACCCAAAAGTCATTTAGGGTTGGGTTAAAGGAGGAAAAGAGGGAAAAGATCATTCATTCTTTCATGAGCAGATTGGGAGAAGGAGAGCAAGAGAGCAAGGGAGATTTCTGGACAGGAAGGAGAAAGAGGCAGCAGTTTGGCACACATAACAGGCAGCTCTTCAGCAAATCAGAACAACAGAAAGAACAAGCATACAACTGAAAGAACCAGCAATAAAAGGCAGATTTTTGCTGAGCAAACAGTAAAAGGCAGATTTGTTTTTGCACAAAAATCGAGGTAGTTGATTTTCTGCACAAAAATCGAGGTCCGTACAGCCTGTCCGTACCGTCCGTACAGCCATCCATATTGTCCGTACGACTGTCCGTACCGTCCATACAGTAGCCGTGCAGCATTGTGTTGCTGTTTGGAAATTTCCAGTGGGATGTGAGGCTCAGAAATCGAGATAAGTTGGAAATTTGTTTGCTGATTTTGCTGATTTTCGCTGAAATTTCTCACTGTAAAAGGACATTTTCCAGAAATAAAGAATAGCTCTTAAACTGGTTTTCCCCAAGTGTTGTAGGGGGTTTTTCCAGGGTCACGTTGACAAAAAATATCAGTGTTTTAATGTGTTTTTATGGCTGTTTATTGCTGCTGATTTTTATTTCTGCAATTTCCAGCATTCTGTAAATTTTCCAGAATTTGTGTTTTCAGCTAATTTATTTTTTCCAGCCCGTTAAATGTATGTTTATGGGAAAGGGCATTTAACTACATGGGAGAAATAAGGAGAAACTGAAAACCGGGGTGGGAAAACAGAAATTTTTACATGGTATCGGAGCTTGAGTGTTGAAGGGCAGTTTGGGACAGCAAAAGAGAAAAATTACAGCTGCTGATTTTTCACTCAGAAAATTCCAGCAAGCTAATTTTTCATAAACAGCAGGTTTTATCTTTACTACAACAGTGCTATTTTTTCAGTTTTAGGACAGCAGGATGTCATTGGGATTGAGGGTGGAGGATAGGTTGGATGGGCATACAAATTACAGCGTTTGGAAGGAGAGAATGCAGAGTATCTTTGAGGAGGCAGAAGTCTGGGATATCATGGTGCATACCATACAGACCCTTGTTGTTGTGCCTACTGATGCTACTCAGTTGGCTGCTTATAATAAAAAGAACAACAAGGGTAAGAGGTTGATTCTAGATGGAATCAAAGACCATTTCATTCCTCATGTGAGAGGAAAGAGCAATGCCCATGAGATGTGGACAGCATTGTCCAATCTCTACCAGAGTACCAATGAGAACCGGAAAATGGTTCTGAAGGAGAAACTGAAAAACATTAAAATGGGCAATGATAGTGCAACTGGATATCTCACTAAGATTACTAATGTGAGAGATGAGTTGGCAGCGATTGGAGAGGCCATTCCACCCACTGAGTTGGTGCGGATTGCGGTAAATGGCCTCCCCTGTTCATGGATGAAATTTGCTGATGGGGTTTGTGCACGTGAGACCCTTCCCACATGGGAGAGGTTTTGGGATGATTGCATTCAGACAGAGATCAGGAAAGGTCAGCTTGGGGCAGCCAAGCCAGTTGAGCAGGATGAGGATGTAGCACTGGTGGCAAGAGGCAAGAAAGGCAAAGGGAAGAAGCAGGCTTCCACAAGCAGTGGTGGGGGCAAAGGCAAAGGTAAAGGTAAACAGGTAAACACATAGAAGGACTATTCCAAGGTGAAGTGTTGGAATTGTCAAAAGATGGGACACTATGCAGTTGTGTGTCCGGAGAAGAAGAAGAAGAAGGGGAAGGACCAGAGTTTGGGAGCATCAGCAGAGATTGAGGATTTTGCAGGTCGTTTTGACCGGGAGTTTGCATTCACTATGTGTGAGTCTTCTAGTGCAGGATCACCTGCCATACAGGTTCAGACGGAGCAAGCTTTTCCCTCGATTAGCGGAGCATCTACAGGTATCTGGTATGTAGACAGTGGGGCTTCACGTCATATGACAGGAGTCCGTGAGTACTTCTCGGAGCTTTCAGAGAGGCACTGATATTGAGGTAGTACTCGGTGATGACAGAGTTGTTAGAGCAGTCGGGGTGGGGACACTGACATTTCAGAGGGAGTCCAAACCTCCCTTGAAAGTGACAGAGGTTCTTTATGTGCCAGGGATGAGGAAGAAACTCATATCTGTCTCAGCTTTGGAGGACAGAGGATATGAGGTACTGTTCAGGGGAGGACAGGTGTTGATGTATCCCAGGGGCGCTCCAGCTGAGTCAGCTAGAGTGATAGGTGTACGCCATGCAAAGGGGTACAGGTTTGCATTCCAGCCCCTTTTGGCATTGAGTAGTAGTACCGACAGCAGAGCTAGCAGTTCTGAGCAGTGTGAGATTTGGCACCGCAGGATGGGACATATGTATCATGGAGCCTTGAGGCCTTGCGGGAGATCACTACAGGTATGCCAGATTTCAGTACTGATCACTTTGATACTTGTAGAGGATGTGCTATGGGCAAGTTTGCCAAATCCCCTTTTCCCAGCAGTGACAGCAGAGCGACTTGGATACTTGATTTGATACATTCTGATGTGAGCGGTCGGATGTCTCATGTTTCTTTGAGTGGATATGAGTATTATGTTTTATTCATTGATGATCACTCCAGGAGGACCTGGATTTATTTCTTGAAGTCCAAGAGTGAGGTCTTCAAGCGGTTTCAGGAGTTTAGAGCTCTTGTGGAGACACAGACAGGTCGGAAGATCAAGTCCCTGAGGTCGGACAATGGAGGAGAGTATAACCTTGGAGAGTTTGTTGACTATTGTGCGGAGGCAGGCATTAGGAGGGAGTTCACTGTTCCTTACAACCCCCAGCAGAACGGGGTTGCGGAGAGAAAGAACAGATCCATCATAGGGGCTGCCAAAGCCATGTTACATGATCAGGGGTTGCCATTGTTTTTGTGGGCAGAGGCCTGCAACACAGCTGTTTACTTGCAGAACAGGAGTCCGCATCGTGCCTTGGGGCACATGATTCCGGAGGAGGCTTTCTCTGGGAAGAAGCCTGATATTGGTCATCTTCATATCTTTGGATGCATTACATACTCCTATATACCCAAGGAGAAGAGGAC
>APFE030037691.1:0-20621 GCA_000404065.3 Pinus taeda
AGGTCTGAAAGTGAAGGAGGAGCTCATCTGGATCAGCAAGGCTGGACTGCTACAACAAGCGTTGGACCTAAGGTAAGATCGAAAACATTTGAATTCTCATAGAATAACGTGTGTTTAGGAAGGATTGCTCTTGTTTGGTTTGTTTGTCACTAGAGAGTCTTAGACTCCTAGGGAGGTTAGATTTGTCCGCAAATATAACTCTTTCCGCATGACAGAGATCAGACTATGAATCAGTTTGGACATTTGACAATTCAAGCTTACCAGAAGATTTCTTTACTAAAGGTTTCATTCCTCCATACAATCCTCTTATCACAAATCTGTTGGGACCACTCTTGATTTTGATTTCATTTGTACCTCCTATGTCTTCTTCTAGACCTACACCTACCATCCCATCGACGACTAATGAGTGGTGGGATTTTGTGGACACTTTTGGTCCACCACCACCTTTCCAGTCGACAGTCAATACCACACCTCTAATGGAAAACCTTGCCATCCCACCTGTCCAAGGTTCAAACCCTATAATGACACCCAACATGAGTGGAACCCACTACATAGTGGTTTCTGACCCTTTTGTGTCAGCTACTAGACCTTCAACAAGTGCTACATATAGCACTCCTTATAACTCTGCATATAGAATGGTTAGCACGAGTCCCTTCAAAAACCCCTTTGGTTGGAATCTGTTGTTTAGTTCCAAACCCTAGGTTCAGGTGCCTGGGGGCACTATTCCCAATATGCACATACTAGTCAGGAATGTTACAGTTCCCCCTCTGTTTACATGACACCAGGGACAATCATTGATTGACATGAATCCTCCTTATCTCAATCTGTTGGGTCCCTATAATACCATTGATTACCCCATTACTATTGTAGTTGTATCCCTTATTAATATTATTGTGCCCTTATTGTCCCCATATTATTATTACTGTGCCCCATAGAATCCCTCTATTGTTATTTTTGTGGCTTTTATTGTTATTGTTAGGTCGGCTGGGTTATATTGTGACTCCTTAGACTCCTATATATAGAAAGGAGGTTTTTTCATTTGTATTATCCAAGAATTGTTCATTTTTTTAATGTAAAGGAGGTTTCCCCCTTGAAGAGGCTGAATTATAAGGTGTTGACCTATCTTTTCTATCTTTTTTGAGCTAGTTTCATAACATTTGGTATCAAAAGCTTTGGATTCCAGGGTTTCGCTGCTCCAAATAGATCATCGTGGCATTTTCGCTATAACTCTTTTCTATGAAGTTTAGAAGCTAAAAAAAGAAAACCCATTTGAGAAGAAATTGTGTTGAATCTCGGGTCCACATTTTACAGTGTTTCGTGCTATATTTGCGAAGATATGATCTGAGGAATCTAGTCTTTTTGAAAACTCCTTAATTACATTCCAAACAGGTGACCTCGGGAAAATCGTCATAACTTTCTATCTAAGCATCAGATTGAAATTTTGTAAGAAGGTACAGAAAGAGGATGGACTATGGTTTCGTATATATATCTTTGACAACCAAAGTCCAAAAAAGTGACTTGTGGCACGCCATACAAGTTCGCTCTACTAAACTAGTCTATAATCAGGTCACTGTGGGAGATTTCTCATAACTCTTCCTTGTAGAATCCAATTTGAATAAGACTAGTGGCATTGGAAAGAGGACACAGAGGGCTACTACAATTTTCAATTTTAGAACTGGATGATCCAAAAGTATAGACATACATTAGAGGCAATATTGAGCTCCTACAAAGTGAAAAAAGGTGTAGATTTTTTTTAAATTTTTTCTTAAGCTTGGTTTGAAAATTTATTTTCCAGGAATTCAAAGGGCATAGTAGAGCATTATTACCAGTAAATGATGCCCTGAGAAAATAAAATGCAAACACCTAGTAATTAACCTGAAATATCTATCATGACTCATGAAGAAGAGGAAGAAATGCTACATGATATATCAAAATTACAAGACCAAGTGCAACAAATGTCACTCTCATAAAAGCTAACAGAAGCTAGGATAAATGGCATGGAATATAAGATAAAGGGTGTCAAAGCTAAGATGGACAATTTGAAGATATATTTCAAGACATATTTGAAGGGAGACATGGTATATTTGAAGACAGATTTGAAGACAGATCTACCCGATTTGAAGACATATTTGACAAATTTTCTACAATAAATACTTACTAATGGTGAAAAGGTAGTAAAGGAAACTCATGATGCAAAGAAAATAAATGTTAATCATGATTTCCTAAACTCTAATGTGGGATTGAAGACCCACCATATTCCAAAAATTGATATGAGGAAGTTTGATGGCAAGGATCTCGCAACATGGATATTTTAGATGGAGCAATTTTTTGATCTCAATAATGTGCAAAACACACAAAAGGTACATATTGCAACTTTATATTTGGAACCAAATCAGTTTGTATGGTATCAATGGATTTTCTCTCGTAAACGAATTATCACTTGGGAAATTTTTACAGAAGAATTGATAGCAAATTATGAGGATATAGAAAGTAACACTTTTTTAAGCCAACTGATAATTCTCAAACAAAAGGGTTCAATAACGAAGCACATTGAGGAGTTCCAAAAATTGAACATAAGGGTAAAAAATATTCCAAAGGAGCATAGGATTGATGTGTTCATAGGGACTTTAAAGGATAATATCCAACATGATGTTCACCTTGGGAACCTGATTCATTATAGAAGGCATTCAAGTTAGCAAGAAAAATGGAAAGTAAAATTATGGCAACTAGGAAGCATACCAGTCACAACTATAAAGATGGAAGTGTTGTTGCCCCTAGTCTTCCACAACCTATAAGGTTGACACCACAAGAATTGGAAGAAAAAAGAGCAAAAGGGATTTGTTACAGTTGTGATAACAAATACACAAAAGGTCATATGTGTGCTGAGAAGAAATTATTCTACATAGATTTTGAAGAGGAAGAAGAAAAGGAGCAAAAAAGGTCAAAAGAAGAGGATATTCTCTAGGAACAAAGCCTAGATAAAGAAGAAATGAATCTGACCATATCTTGTAATGCATTGGTGGGAATTACCACTCCTCAAACCATCAATATAGAAGGACAAATCAAGATCAAAAAGGTAAGAGTGTTGATTGATTCAGGAAGTACCCACAATTTTATTCATTGTAAGGTAGCAAAAGAATTGAATTGCTTCTTATATCCAGCACGAGAGTGTCAAGTGATGGTTGCAAATGGAGGAACAATAAATTTCTTTGGAAAGTACCATAATATCAAGCTATCCATGGGAGAATATGTGTTGACTAGCCCAATGCTTTCCATTCCAATGGGAGGTGTTGATGTTGTATTAGGAGTCCAATGGCTACAATCCTTGGGTACAATAGCTTTTAACTTTCAAGAACTTTTCATGAAATTTTGTATGGAAGGAAAGGAAGTTGAATTAAGGGGTATTGCAGGGAAACCGGGAAAGATAATCAGCTCTAATGGTATGACAAAGCTTCTAAAAAATGAACGAAAAGGTGTAATTGCACAATTATGTTCGCTAGATGTTTCCACATTGGAATCATCTATTTCTCCAGATCTCCAAATAGTCTTGGACAATCATTCCAAGGTATTTGAGACTCCCAAAGGTCTCCCACCTATTCGTGATCATGATCATGCTATTTCATCTGATTCCAGGAAGTGTTCCTCCAAACATCAGGCCGTACAAATATCCCTATGCCCAAAAGAGTGAAATTGGACGTATGGTTGCAGAAATGCTAGAGGCTGGTATAATTCAACTGAGTCAAAGTTCTTTCTCTGCTCCAGTAGTATTGGTGCACAAGAAGGATGGATCATGGCACATGTGTCCAGATTATAGGGAGATCAACAAGCTCGCTATTAAGGATAAGTTTCCCATTCCTGTCATTGATGAATTACTGGGTGAATTGCATGGATAAATTTACTTCACCAAGTTGGATCTTCGTTCAGGATATCATCAAATCAGAATGAAGACTGAAGACATTCCGAAAAAAACATTTAGAACTCATGAGGGTCATTATAAATTTTTGGTCATGCATTTTGGCCTTACCAATGCACCTTCTACATTTCAAGGTTTGATGAATTCCATTGTCAAACCCTTACTTAGAAAATTTGTTTTAGTATTTTTTGATGATATACTAATCTACAACAAGTATTGGAAGGATCATGTTCAACATGTTGATAGAGTTCTCAGACTATTGGAGGAGAAACATTTATATGAAAAAACCTCCAAATGTTTCTTTGGAGTACAAGAGGTGGAATACTTGTCTCATATTGTATCTCATGAAGGTGTTAAGGTAGACCCTCAACAACAACAAGTTCTCCAACTCTTAAAGGATAAGCTTACTTTGGCATAGAATAGAATGAAAAAACAGGCAGATCAACGTCGCAACGAAAGAATTTTTGATGTAGGCGACTGGGTATTTCTACAGCTACAACCATACAAACAAATATCCCTCAAGCAAGATAAGAAGGATAATAAATTATCACCGAAGTACTATGGTCCTTACAAGGTGTTGCAAAATATTAGTACTATGGCATACAGATTGGAGCTTCCTTCATCTTCTCGAGTGCCCCCAGCTCTCCATGTTTCATGCTTAAAGAAGGTTATAGGTGACAAGCTCCAAGTTCAAACAATATTGTCGGAACTTGACAAGGAAGGAAAAATCATATTGGAACCTGAAGTAGTCACGGAAACCAAAACCAAAAAACTACGAAATCAATCAATTTCAAAGTATCTTATCAAGTGGAAGAACTTAACCGCTAAATGTTTCACATGGGAGGGTGAGAATTTTATACAAAAGCATCCATAACTACTCAATCATTGAGGAAAACACCTTTTGAAGGAGAGGGGCATGCTAGGTCCCTATACTACTAGTGTAACCCCTTATTGTTATTAGTGCAACCCCCTTCTTGTATTATTGTGCACATATAGTCCCCATGTTGTTATTAGTATGCCCCATAGAATCCCACTATTGTTATTGTTGTTCCCCTACAATATTATTGTTACGTAGTCTCTGATTGTATTGGGACCCCTTAGAATCCTATATATATAAAGGAGGACTTGTCCTTTGTATCATCCAAGAATTATCCATTTGCATAATGTAAAGGAGGTTCCCCCTTGAAGAGGCTTATTTTGAAGGCGTTGATCTCTCTTTTCTTCTATTTTGTGAGCTGGCTTCATAACATAATTACTCAATTATTTTTGGTTAATAAAAACCCTATTAGAGTTGCATTGCAACTATGTTTCCTTTCTAGTGAACTTATTCAGTGTATGACTTTATTTAATGGTAGTGAGAATTTTATTTCAACAAAAAAGTTACTATCCAATGCTCTGCATTGTGTGGAAATTTTAATTTCTTGTAATTACACTAGGCTTTTCACATTTTATATGGATTTATATTTCTTTTAAGGGTACCCGATAGAGCTCAGGACTCGTATGTGGGACCTTCCTCAACTCATGTGGTAGCCACTTAGGATTAAATATTTAAGCCATGGAATTTGTTCTGCATCAATTCCGGGTCAGTTCATTAGAACTCAACCAAATGTTGTGACCATGCTTCCCAAAGTTTTATACAAAAATATATTTTTATGCACATGCTTAACTATTATTCTCCATTGCGCAACCAAAATACTTCCTTCCAACTACTAAAAGAGTTATGGTTATCCTGTATCATTAGGGTTTTATTAACTCTATTGTTTATCTATAGTCGAAGGGTTTGAATTTTTAAGGTTTTCATTCTCGATAGGGTACTTTGTCCTACAAGTCCATGATTCATCCACCATTCACATTATATATACAACATTTTATTTTTTGTATTTTGTAACACTTCTATATTTCTCTTTGACCATGACAATAAATGATATATTCAGAATCTTACTTACCCATTTCTCAACCATAACTACAACATTCTTGTTTAAAGTAATAATTCACATCATCTACAAAAATTCATGTGTAATTGATAAAGAATGTCTAAGTAATTATTTGTATTAGTTGAAACTTGTCCAAAAACTCGACTCGGAAAAGACCACACCTGCCTTCTAATGAGAATGGATATTACATCCAGTTCTCCCCCTTAGCTCTTAATTTTCCATAATAGTTAACTTGACAGTGTCAGTTCATAAGCATCAAGGTCCAACCGAGCCTAGAAGACATGGACTTCAGTCTCTTTTTAGAGTTTCCATTGGCTCAAGTACAACTCAAGAATACTCCTTAGGCAACGTCCTACCTTACCTTGTTAGGGCCTTGTTTAGGTAACTCTCTTCTCCCTAGGTGCTTGTCCTCTCATGTCAAAGAACCCCTTTTTCTTTGCCCATGAGATCTTTTATCTCCTAGAAAAGATGAAAGAGTGATAATTGTCATAACTATCTGGAAGTTTTTAATTCATTTAGGGTCTTTTCCTAGGAATTTCAAGCATTGTCTCAACTCCTATTAAAAAAAAAAAAAAATTAACTTGATAATTTAAAATTCGCTCGACTTTTCCTCTAAGCCATAACTACCATAGTCTCATATAGTAAAATAAGTAACTCATAGTAAAGTCAAATATTTACAGACTCGGGTGTTACATCTCCCCTGTCTCGTGCGAAATATCGTCCCCTATGTTCTCTCTTGCCTTCAAAATAGGTCAGTATATGCTTGTCGCATGTAGCCTTCATCTTCGTAGGTGGCCTCTTCTAGGCTAAAGTCTCTCCACTACATTTTAAACTAGGTGATAGCTCGCCTTTGTAACATTACTTCTCTTTGATCGAGAATATGCAATGACTTTATCAATAACTCTATATCTGGTTCGACTTGTCACATAATTACAATTCTATTATCAGCCCTTTAATTTACTAAATGATATACATACAAAGAAAATCTTTAATTCATATTTTACCTAAACATATTGCCAATCAATCACATGTCTGGAATCATACACGTACGTTTTTAAAAACGAAACATGAAATACATTGTGAACTCATATATGAATTCATAATGCAAGTTGGTATGCTACAAGTTCTACTCTTTCCAAGATTTGGAAGGGTCCAAAATATGAAGGTGCTAACTTTTCACATCCACCCCACCATAAGGTAATTTTATTAGGTTTAATTCAAACATAAATATTCCGTCCTACTTGAATTTCTTTATAAGCTCTGTTTTTATCAACATATGCTTTATACATATCTTTGGTAGCCTTTAGATTATGTAGAAATTTCTTCACTATTTCCTCATTCTCCACTAGCATATTGAACTCTAGTATTAACTTATCTTGAGGGTTGCTCCAATTTGGAGGTGTTCTACATATTTTTCTAGACAACACTTCATAAGGGCTCATTTCAAAGATTCATGATAATTTTTCTTGTATACAAATTCAACCAAATGAAGGTATTCTTCCCATTTCGTTGATCGTTGCATCGCATACGTTTGTAGCATATCTTCTAGGACCTTATTAACTCATTCGACATTCCCATATATTTCTGAGTGGCATGATGTATGGAATTGAATCTGAGTGCATAACCTAGTGAAAAGGGTCTTTCAAAATGCAGAATCAAATTTTATATCCATGTTGGAAATCACTACTTTCAGCATGCCATGTAACCAAAATATCTCCCTCATAAATATAACTGCAATTTCAACAATTTTGTAGGCAAATTTGACATGAATAAAATGAGTTGTTTTTCTGAACTTATCCACCTCTACCATGATAGAATCATTTTGCTTTCTGGATTTCGGAAAGCCTCTTATAAAGTCCAAGGTAATCATCTTCCATTTCCACTCAGGAACATGGAGTGGGTGGAAAGTAGTCCACCTAGCTTGTTGTGCCTTTAAATTAGGTTCTTTATAGAAACTAGTTAAGTTACTATGGTCAGTCATTAAGAGGAATCTTTTCACCAATAAATAATTTTTCCGTACATTTAGAGTGTGAACCACTTCTTTTAGCTCCAAATCATATGCAGAATATTTCTACTCATGTTCTTTTAGATTATGAGATTCATAAACTATCACCCCGCCTTCCTGCATTAAGACTCCTCCAACCCGTCCCTTACAGACATATGTGCAAACAATAAAATCCTTTTATGGGTTTGCAATTTTCATCACGGGGTTTTTGTTAATAAGCGTTTTCACTTCTCAAAACTATGTTGGTATTATGTTGTCCACTTAAACACTCTTCCCTTTTTCTGCAATGAATTTATCGAGTAAGCAACTTTTGAGAACCCTTCAACGAAGTGATGGTAATACCCCACTAATCCCATAAAATATCATATGTCTACAACGTTGTTGGGGATAGGCCATTCCATGATGTTTTTAATCTTCTCAAGGTCTACAACTATGCCTTCAGATGAGATTACATGTCCCAAATATTGAATTTGATCCTTATAAAAATAGTATTTGTTGTACTTAGCATTAATTTTATTTTCTCTTAAGGATTGTGGCATTATCCAAAGGTGCTCCTTATGATCCTATAAGTTCCTTGAGTATATAAGGTATCATCAATAAAAATCAATACAAATTTGTCTAGCTAACGGTGTGTTATAGCCCATTTTGTCATATCCAGTGCATTCAATGAGATTATTCAACATCCTTTGACCTCCTTTTCATCATCATAACAAAATTCCCTAAGCATGACTCATTCTTATCCCTGAGTTTATGCCTGAAAACACCTTGTTTCAGTTTTATGGACCAGCACTCCCTCGCCTCATACTAGACAACATTGAAAACCATGTTGCTCCACTGTGGACTGTGTTGATCACCTACAAGTTGCTCCACTATACACCTATGTTAGTTCTAGAAATTTGAGAAAAAGAGAGAGAATATTTAAGCCTCTTCTTCCAAAAACTTCTAGGATTTGTTGTAACCATTTACCTCATATAAAATTCTTAAATCCTATCCTATCCTATCTTAGAGTTTTCATCCCTTATCCCTTGATCTCATCTTCCCATCAAGATTGGATCTCAAGCCCTAAATGGTAAAAGGATAAGAATTCATGAACTACCTCCTTCACCTATAAGTTTATTGTCATCGATGAGCAAGGGGTTGGATTTTGGAGAGTGATTTTACCTTTATGTTGTTGATGTGAGAGATATATTTCCATGCATGAGTGTGATTATAGGTGCAATTTGTGACAAGGAAAGGAAAATTCAACTTGGAGGAGCTCTTTTACAAGATCAACACCTATTTTTAGTTGTAACTCACTCCATTTGTATCAATGCAAAAAGTTCTTTGTTTTCCTATATATGATGTTATGGTTTCATATATTTCAATACCATGTTGATCTATTGAATGAAGTGATTAAATGATGTTATATAGGTTATGTGGATCATTATCTTGTGTTATCTGACTGTGCAGGTTCTAATAATAATGATTGGAGCTAGGATTGGAGCATTCAAGCCAAGGAAGGAGAAAAGCATACTATAGATCCCTGGTGGGCTTCATCTGGTTGTCTATTTACTTTAAGGAAAACATTAATGTGTTTGTTTTTCTATTTTTAGAAGTCAATCCATCATGCCTAGGGAAGATACTTATGTCTGTAGCTATAGATTCTACATAACAATAGTGGCAAAGAGCGGAACATGGGAGGGAAGAGAGAGAGAGAGAGAGAGAGAGAGAGAAGGACATAGATAAGGAGAGAAGGGGAGAAGAGAGAGAGAGAAGAGGAGAGAGAGAGGAGGAAAGGGAAGAGAACGGAAAGGGGGAGAGAGAGAGAGGAGGTTGGAGAGAGAGATTTTATGTTTGGGGGATGACATCTAGATACTAGTAAGGAGAGACCGGGGGATATATAGATATAGATAGTAGGGGGAGATAGTGAAGAAGAGAGAGATAGAGAGCAGAAGGGGAGGAGAGATAGATATATAAGGAGATAGAGGGAGTGTGTGTTTTGGGGGTAAGATAGGGAGAAAAAGGAGAGATGGAGGAATATATAGATATATATGGATGAGGGAGAGAGAGATAAAGAGAGGGAAGAGGGGTAGGTGGATAGACATAGAGATAGAGGGAGGAGAGAGAGAGAGAGAGAGAGAGAGAGAGAGAGAGGAAGAAATAGACTCATCAAGATAAGTACAAGTATTATATAATATTACAAAATATTAAACATTATTAACCATAAAGGGAAAGAAATTTGGATTTAGAGCAATGAATATTTTTTTTGTCATTGAAATAGATGCATTGATTTCAAAGTAGATGTTGATTCCTAATCCTATTTGATTGATTGCAGTGGATGCATTAGTTCCTATGTAGTTGTTGATTTCTAATCCTATTTGATTAATTTAACTAGATGCATTGATTTCAACAGAGATGTTGATTTCTAATCCTATTTGATTGATTTCACTAAATTCCTTGATTTTAGTGTATATGTTGATTTCTAATCTTATTTTACTACTTGCACTAATTTTGTTGATTTAAGTATAGATGTTGATTTCTGATTTGATGTGAGTAGATGTATGATGTACATTAATTTCAAAGTAATTATATTAATAGTGTGCATTGATTTCAATGTAAGCACAAAAATGTTATTGACAACATGCACTAATTTATGAGTTACAAAAATTAACCATAAATAAAATACTTGAATTTTCATCTTAAATAAAATGTTCACTTACATGAAATGTGTGCTTATTGAAACTATAAGATATTTGAAACTAACTACATTCTTATTATTCCCATATTCCATCATTCACTATTGTTAGTCACTTTGCATTCAAACAAGGTAGTAGAAGTCAATTATGGTTGAAACTTACTTGGGGTTTAACACTCTGTAAGTCAAAATCAATAACTTTGGAGAAAACTACTCTTAATTTTGGAGAGCAAGAGAGACAAGGTATGATCTTTACTACAATAGCTTGAGTTAAATATTTGAATCATCCATGATTTCAACTTCCCTTTTCATATGGTTCATATGAAAAGATAGAAAAACTAACAAGTGTGACAATAACAATAATATAAGAAAATAGTTTGAGATTGATCACATTGTAGACTATTCGTAATTGACTACATTCCCATTATTCACATTTTCTATCATTCAACATTGTTACATTGTCACTTTGTACTCAAAATTTAATTTCATCAGTATTCATCATTCAAATTATTAGCAGTCTCTATCATCTCAACAAAGTGAGGTAACTGAGAAAATTTAAAACTAAAATGACCAGATTAATCTTAGATATATTTAACATATTTAAATGATTAGAATAATTAGATGTTAAACAAATTTTCCATGGCCTCACATGACTAAAACTAGCCTAGATCAGTTTTAAACCTAGATTTATCAAGCATTGAGAGGGATCAAATCTCTTGAGGTGTAAACCTTTCTTCAAGTTTTGCATTCAAAAAGAGGTTTCAACCTTGACAAAATTAATCCCTCATAGCACTCAATAAAACCAGGGTTAAGATGGATCTATGATGGTGTAGTTTCCAATTATGTTTCTATAGCTAATGCAATTATTAATATAATTACCCTTAGATTAACTATTGGTGTAAAAGTTGCTTCATAATCAATTCCCCCTTTCTATGGATAACCTTTTGAAACTAATCTGGCTTTATACTTATCCATACTACCATCAACATCAAAATTTGGTTTGAATAACCAATTTCATCCTATGGGGACCTTGTTTACAAGTAATTCTACTAATTTCGTTGTATCATCTTTTATTGCGGCATCATACTGGTGGGCCCCAGTATTGCAGCAATAATGCTGCAACTCCTAGGGCTCCCTTCTTTACTTTTATCAACCCGGTAGTTCGTAACAAACTTGGAAGCGATGGTGCTGTATGCACAAGTACTAGCTCTTGCCGCGGTTGTCACTTGGTCAGCTAGCACAAGTCCACTAGGAGCTTAAGCCAACTTCTATGAGCTCTTACTAGAAGCTTTTTAACTGATGGATGAAAGCTAACTAAAAGGAGGTTGATCTACTTGCAGAAAGAAGCGAAAAGCGGAAAGGAAATGCAAACCCTAGCAAACCCTAGTTTTACCGACTAACCCTACTGGTGTAAGGAAAATGATGAAAGCTATAGAAAGGAATGCTATTGACTCTTAGAAAGGTAAAATCCATGCAAATAAGCTACTTCTGAAGTGAAATCTGAAAATAAATATCTTTTTGTATTTATGAGTAAGTTGGCAGAATTATTATGCATGTGCTTTAATTGTTTTTGACTGTGTAGAGGTGGATTGGCGAAAGGAAATGCTTGCAGGAGGTTGGGAAGGTTAGAAGAGGGCCTAAGGGGTCCCTAACACCCTTCCAGAGAGTTTCATAGTGATCGAATCTCAAGAAACTGCTTTCTTGAGCTTCTACAAGAAGTCTGTAGGGGTTCTATAGCATGTTCTAAAATTTCTACAGGATGTTCTGTAATTTCTACAGGATATTCCGAAAAGAGGATTTTGGAGGGTTGATGGAGGAAAAATTGTGGGAAAGTTGAAATGGAGATTGGATAAGGATGTTAAGGGGTCTAGGACCTGGTGAATGAGGCTAAGGAGCAATTGGATTTGTTCAAGGATGGAGGGACAATGATGCACAAGAATGTAGAAACTAGGGCAAAGTGAGAAAACGTGGCAAATGAGAGGCAGGAATCTGAGTTAGAGGAAGAAGTAGGTTGCATGGGTGGGGTAATGATAGATGAGGAGGTGTCATAGGTACTCTACATGATATTTCCCAAAACTGATCAACAAAGGCTATGCAAAACAAAGATCTAACTACTTTAACCTAATTTGACCTAGAAACCACACGCATGATGCACAACAGTTTATTGGCAGCAAGTCACGTAAATCAACTATGGAAACCAAACAAGAATGGATCTGAGCATGTAACCACAACTAGTATCAACTTCTGCAAATGAGAATCTAACACTAATAATTGCATGATGAAGCAAAGACAGTGTTTTTGGTGGCAGCAAGGACACCTTGGTCCCAGCTCATGGTCCCATTGAGGGAGAGGTGAGATCAGAGGTGCGTAATAGCCTTTTTCTTAAGATATTCTCTCTTATTAACCTATCAAATCAATCTAAACATGAAAATCATTTTTAATCATCAAAAGCAACCTAAATAACAAAACAAGATTTAAATCTAAATAGCAGATTTTATTCTAAGAATGCAGCAAAAATCACATAAAGGTAAACAAAGGAGGTACTGGGCACTTGGGTTGGGCCGAACCCCAAGAGCTACATCTTCCTGAGAAAGATTAGAGCTGGTGAAAAGCTGGATTCATCTTTATTAATCAAAAGAATAGTTACATCTCAAAAACTGTCCACAAGGAAAAGCTCGAAAATGTGATGAAATGCAGAGCTAACCTACTGCCTAAAAAATGACTAAAATCAAACTACCAACTAGCTGACTTCTGCCAACCCAAATGATACCCTAAGCCCTCTTATTTATACAAATTGAGGACCCCAACAATCCTCCTAAAATTTAGGAACTCGGCTGCCAAAACTTGTAGTTAACAGCAACTTTACTAGCCCTTGCTCGACTGCCCTTGTGATAATTGATGTGGTGGCCCTTGAACTCTGAGCTGATGGTGGAGAATTTGAGGTAAGGGCCCATAAATGAAGGGGACACCTTCCTACAAATCCTCTCCACGAATTTGGCTACCAAGTGCTAATTTAATCCTTTGATTTTGTCTCCAAATTGACCAAAAAGACTGCATAAAGCAGACATTAGACTTGTTGGAATAATGACTAACCCAATTCACTCTATTAGCATAAATATAATAAAAAAAATGCAATAAACTAATGAGAATGGTGGATAAAGTAAAATTAGGATGTTAAATGAGCCCATATAATTATCCATTTTTGGGGCTCATCATCACCCCCTACTGAAAGTGTTGCTCATCCTCTGAGCAACTAATCTATCTCTCCATCTTTGATGGCCCTGGTGGCTTCCCTGTCATGCCAAGCTTCTGAAGTGATGTCCTCTTCTCGGTCATGAAACCATGCTTTTATCTCTACTTCTTCCCACTGCCTGTGCTCCTTTTCGTGTAGTAGTTTTGTTAGCGCCTCAACCTCAGCCTGCAGCTTGTCCTCTCTTTGTTGTTCATCAGATGTTTCCTTGTCTTTCCTTCTTCCTGTGATTGTCTGGCTGCCTTTTCCTCCAATTTCTCAGTCTCACTTAGCTTAGCCCGAGTTTCCTGTAGAGAATTCTCAGCTTCCTGTAGAACTGTCTTAGCTTCCTGTAGAGCTGTCTTTGAGTCCATCATCTAAATTCTCTCTCTCCACGTGAAGGTTTTTGGCTTCCTCATTCATATGTGACGAATATCTTTGAAGGAGAGTCCTCCTTTTGTTTAGCTGTTGTGTCCTTAATGACATTTGGCTCCTTTGATTATGGCTGGGGTCTGCCTTCTTTGATCTGTGTGCTCCTCCTCACTTTAAAGTACATGGAGGTTTTCCTCTTTCTCTTCCTTTTTGGTCTTGGAGGTGTGTTAATGGTGGAAAGCACGGCTGCTGCCTCCTTCAGCCAAAATCTCAGGTGATTCTCCTCTTGTTGTTCTGTATTCACGCTTCCTGTAGAAAGTCTGGTGTCAACTGTTTCAGTCTGCTTGGCTGGATGTGTCTTTCCTTTTAATTTTTGTGTGGTTTCCTTGGTTGTGACAACTTTCATTTGGGCTTTCTTGGCCGTTTTCTTCCCAACCTTTTTCCTTTTTTGCCCTCTCTGTTTTTTCTCTTGTCTCCTTTTCTGTCTCATGCTCAGTGGTCATGTCAAATTCCTCTTTTTCCTTCTATTATTCCTCTATTTTTCCCTCTGCTTGAATGTCTTGTGCTCCCTCATCAATGTTCTTCTCAATTTCTTCAGTTGGAATGGTGTTGAGTCTGTGTTTTAACCAAAAAAAGAAAATTGTTCAGGAAAACGGTCATTTCACTGTGACAAAGGATAGTTGAATTTTCTTCTTTTTCTGAGACCAAATAAGGAATTTTTCATGTGCTCCTACAACATCAAATGGCAATAATTCCCTTGTGTTAAAACTGTTGTCACCTAGAATTGGTATGTCTGTTTATGAAAGAAATTTTTTACAAAACAGAGCATAAGGACATTGGTTTTTTTCAACACATTGACAGATATGTAAATTCAAGTTTTTCCACACTCACAGGTTGGTCTCTACTGCTGCATGTCTTTCCTTGCAAGGGAATTTTTTTATTTTCTTTTTTTTTTTTTAACTGATGAGGAGATTTCATATGCAGAAGAAAAAAAATGGGTAAACTCAATGAATCATGTAGGCAGACTTCCACTATTCTCGATGCACAGGCATACTTTTTACTCTCATTTTTCAATTTAATGCCGTGTTCAATTCACCATTTTGCACCAACAAATCATGCTTCCCCGATCCTACCTCGTTTTGAGCTTGAAATTCGCTGAAAATCCCAGGTTTTCTTTCTACATGGTTGTTTTCTGCCTTTCCTGTAGAACGAAACTACGCTTCCTATAGAGTGCCGATAAGCAGGAGGGTTTTGAAAAATGGCCGAGAAAGATTGGTTTACTGCTATAGAGGTGGTATGGAGCTTTTTGTAGCTGCAAGGACGATGATGAACTGGAAACAACAGAGGTGAGAGTTCGATCGGCTGTTTATGGAGACTTCCGTTGATGGAGGGTGAGCTGGCCAAGTGCACGTTGGCCCCATGTAGACCGTTTAAACAACCACCACTAATCACGTCCATCACATTCGTCAAACTGTTTGTTCTCTTCCTGTAATCACGTCCATTAATCACGCTGGAGTTTAAACAATCAACACTACCTGTTTTTAGTTTTCTTCCTGAGATGGTTGAGCACACATGTCGTATTCACCCACTGAGTGTTGTTTGAACTAGATGAGGGTGGCCAGTTAGCTGGCCACCGATTTTCTTAATCACAACCATCTCATTGTTCATGCAGTTCTCAAATTACATTCATGCAATAGAGGTACGAGTTTAGTCACATACCTGGAAGTCGAATGTGGTTGTTCTGAGGTGCTATGGCCTTTCCTTCTGCTGCATGCATTTGTTTCTGTGGATGCATGCTGGTTTTGTTGCTGATATGTGGCTATTTTTCTTATGCAGGTATCCTCTGGCTGGATCTAAGCTACAGGAATTTGTTTCCACATTCAGATTTGCACCCTCAAGCTGCTGATGCTGAATTTTTACAAGACAACAACTCGTGTTCTCCATAGCTCTCAAACAATAGATCGGATCGATCTGAAACGTTTTGAGCATGTTTATATCATCATTATGCACCTCCCATAGAAAAATTGTGATCAATGGATGCATAGATTTCGAGAAAAATGGAAAGTGGATGAAGATTACAGAGGTCAATTTCTCGGAAACCGTGCATTGGAATTAGCTGAAACTACTTGGGTATGTTACTATCACCTATATGCATCTCCCCTTGAAATAGGTTTTGAAATGGATGCATGGATATGGAGAAAATGCAAAAATGGCTAAAGGTGATAAAGGCATGTTTTCTCTTTTTTCTTTTTTTTCGAAAACAACTAGGGCACCTCATGGAGGTTTTCACCCTAATTGCATGCCCTGGGCACCTCCAAGGGAGGTTTTCACCTAGGGATCTTATTCTCTTTTTCTTTTCTCTTCTTTCCAACCCATTGACCGCCTCATGGAGGTTTTCAATCAATGAGTCAATCTGAGACGCCTCCGAGGAGGTTTTCACCTTAGATTTTTATTTTTCTCTTATTTTCATTTTTTTTTTCTACCCTACCCTACCCTACTTGAAAAACAAAATCATTTTAAAGTATAAGAATACTTCCAATGGAGCCATGTGCACATCGAGATTAGAGACAAAATGATGTGGAGGCTTGAAATGCATGCTTTGATAGGTATCTGGATTTCAGAGACCAAATGATTTGACTTTGAAGGGACCAAGCAGAGCTGAGGAAGAGAGTACTACTGCAACTTAGTGACCGTCTAGAACCATATCTCAATATAGCTCTGATGTCCTTGGTCCTTTTGCTGATCTGGATCATTCTTCATATCTTCTTCTATCATGACCTTCTCATCTTCCTCTTTTTGCTGATTTTTCTCTTGAATACATGGAGGATTTGATGGTAACCATGAGAGAGCTCTCTCGATCTCTAATTCTGATGTCTTTTGTTCATCAAGTGCAACCCATGGTCCTTTGATATCCTCTTTTGAATATTCTTTTGTTGGATGTGGTCCTTCAATGCTATAATCTCTGTTTTGTAATACTCTTCCTGAGCTATGGTGAAGATCATTGAGCTCAAGAGGAGTCATTTGGACATGTTGTGCCTCAGCTTTCCAATTGGGTTGAGCTATTCCAATGTGCGGGTTTGGAAATGGTGGTACAGGTAGTTGAGTGGGGGTGTATATTTGAGATGGATGTGGATGGGGTTGTGGTTGGGTAGGTGGTGGAGGTAAATGAGTGGGAGGAGAGCTATACTAGGGCCTCCACCCTAGATGAGGTGCATTCCACTGAGGTTGTGGCTGAGCATAAGATTGAAACGAATGAGCAACTGGAGAAGCATGGTATTAAGGAGGATACGACTAAGGAGGAGGTGTGGACCAGGAAGGATGAGCAGGGGGACCCCAAGAAGGCATGAAAGTGGCTTGATAGGGGTTATAATAGGTCTGGGATGTCTCTTGCATTCCCTCTTGGTAAGTTGTGGGTCCATGAGCCCTCCTTTGGTTCATGAAATAGAGTGGTTCAATAACTCCTTTGTCCCTTTGATATGCAGCTTTAATCCCGGGCAAGGAAGGGCACTGGTTCGTAGGATGGTATTCTTCACAGACGAAACACACTTCTAAGGAGTGCATTGGACATTCGTTCCTAGGATGCTTTTTAGTGCACCTAGGACAAAAGATGGCCAAAGCCCTCTTAGCTTCCTCTTGCTTCCTTTGGATCTGTAAGGTATCCAGTTGCATGGCAAGAAAGTGCCTCACCTCGCTCTTAAAATCTTCCATCTAATTTGCAAGTTCGTTTTTGGATAAGGTATTGCTCCCAACATTTCTTCTTGTAGCCATTTGCTCTAGAGGAATGTTTTCTTCTTCTTCTCCCCTAGAGGTTCTTCAAATATGTCTTTTTGTCCACCTAAGGGTTCTTCTCAATCACAGTCATTGAAGAAGAGAGAAGGTTGGCTGTGTGAAGCAGTGGGGGTGTTGTGCACGGATTTTTCTGAATTATCTCTACTCCTACAAGGCATGAAAGGAAATATTTTTGGTTGATTTTTGCTTTTTTTTTGCTTGTACCTGCTAAACTGAAATAGATTGAGTTGCGACTAACTAAAATCTATCTTGCTGAAATGAAAATGTAGAATTGAAATGAAAACAGGAAAGGACTAATCTATTTTGTTGAAATGAAATTGCAGGAATGAAATGCTAAGCTACGCTTGCAGAATGGAAATTGTAGAATTGAAATGCTAATTTACGCTTGCAAAATTGAAATTGCGGAATTGAAATGCTAATCTATGAAAGCGAGAATATCTAATCTACGCTTTTTGAAATGAAATGAAAGCAGGAAATGTCTAATCTACTTTTGCGGAAATGAAATTGTAGAATGGAAATGAAATAAACTACTTAGCAGAAGGTTTTAGTAGAAAGTAAAAAAAAGTAGCAATCACCAATACTCTGACGCTTCCCCGCCAATGGTGCTAAAAAGATGTTGGGCCCCAGTATTGCAGAAATAATGCTGCAACTCCTAGGGCTCCCTTCTTTACTTTTATCAACCCGGTAGTTCGTAACAAACTTGGAAGCGACAGTGCTGTATGCACAAGTACTAACTCTTGTCGCGGTTGTCACTTGGTCAGCTAGCACAAGTCCGCTAGGAGCTTAAGCCAACTTCTATGAGCTCTTAGAAGAAGCTTTTTAACTGATGGATGAAAGCTAACTCAAAGGAGGTTGATCTACTTACAGAAAGAAGCGAAAAGCGAAAAGGAAATGTAAACCCTAGCAAACCCTAGTTTTACTGACTAACCCTACTGGTGCAAGAAAAATGATGAAAGCTATAGAAAGGAATGCCATTGACTCTTACAAAGGTAAAATTCATGCAACTAAGCTACTTCTGAAGTGAAATTTGAAAGAAATATCTTTTTGTATTTATGAGTAAGTTGGCAGAATTATTGTGCATGTGCTTTAACTGTTTTTGACTGTGCAGAGGTGGATTGGCAAAAGGAAATGCTTGTAGGAGGTTGGGAAGGTTAGAAGAGGGCCTAAGGCATCCCTATCACCCTTATAGAGAGTTTCACAGTGATCGGATTTCAAAAAACCACTTTTGTGAACTTCTACAGGAAGTCTACAGGGGTTCTACAACATGTTCTGAAATTTCTACAGGATCTTTTGTAATTTCTACAGGATGTTCCGAAAAGAGGATTTTGGAGGGTTGATGGAGGAAAAATGGTGGGAAAGTGGAAATGGAGGTTTGATAAGGATTTTAAGGGGTCAAGGACCTAGTGAATGAGGCTAAGGAGCGATTGGATTTGTTCAAGGATGGAGGGAGCAATGATGCACAAGAATGTAGAAACTAGGGAAAAGTGAGAAAACATGGCAAATGAGAGGCAGGAATCTGAGTTAGAGGACGAAGCATCTTGCATGGATGGGGTAAGGATAGATGAGGAGGTATCACAGGTACTCTGCACATTATTTCCCAAAACTGATCAACAAAGGCTATGCAAACCAAAGATCTAACTACTTTAACCTAATTTGACCTAGAAACCATATGCATGATGCACAACAGTTTATTGGCAGCAAGTCACGTAAATCAACTATGGAAACCAAACAAGAATGGATCTGAGAATGTAATCACAACTGGTATCAACTTCTGCAAATGAGAATATAACAATAATAATTGCATGATGAAGCAAAGACAGTGTTTTTGGTGGCAGCAAGGACACCTTGGTCCCAGCTCATGGTCCCACTGAGGGAGAGGTGAGATCAGAGGTGCTTGATAGCCTTTTTCTGAAAATATTCTCTGTTATTAACCTATCAAATCAATCTAAACATGAAAAGCCTTTTTAATCATAAAAAACAACCTAAATAACAAAACAAGATTTAAATCTAAATAGTAGATTTTATTCTAAGAATGCAGCAAAAAACACATAAAGGTAAATAAAGGAGATACTGGGCACTTGGGTTGGGCCCAACCCCAAGAGCTACAACCTCCTGAGAAAGATTAGAGCTGGTGCAAAGCTGGATTCATCTTTATTGATCAAAAGAATAGTTACATCTCAAAAGCTGTCCACAAGGAAAAGCTCGAAAATGTGATGAAATGCAGAGCTAACCTACTACCTAAAAAATGACTAAAATCAAACTGCCAACTAGCTAACTTCTGCCAACCCAAATGAGGCCCTAATCCCTCTTATTTATACAAATTGAGGAACTTTAGGAACTCGACTGCCAAAACTTGTAGTTAACAGCAACTTTACTAGCCCTTGCTTGGCTGCCCTTGTGATAATTGATGTGGTGGCCCTTGAACTCCGAGTTGATGGTGGAGAATTTGAGGTAAGGGCCCATAAATGAAGGGGACACCTTCCCACAAATCCTCTCCACAAATTTGGCTGCCAAGTGCTCATTTAAGCCTTTGATTTTTTCTCCAAATTGACCAAAAAGACTGCATAAAGCACACATTAGACTTGTTGGCATAATGACTAACCCAATTCACTCTATTAGCATAAATATAATAAAAAACATGCAATAAACTATGAGAATGGTGGACTAAGTCGAATTAGGAGGCTAAATGAGCTTGTATAATTATC
>APFE030037700.1:10441-21840 GCA_000404065.3 Pinus taeda
AGGCCTGTAGTGTAGTCTGAAAAAACAATCTTCAGGATCAACGTGAAATAGTACCGACCTGAAAATCAAACGCATCAATTGATGTAAGACAATGTTTTCATTTTGAATCTCCCTTGAAACACGAATAGTAATACAACAACCTAAAATACCTGCAAACCAGAGACGCACTGGATTAGACACTGAAATCAAATCGGAAGGAAAAAATTAGCAGTAAAATCGTGAGCAGAGAGTAAATTACCTGATAGAGGTTATCGAGCAATGGAATGCACAGGATACCTGACAGAGCCAGATGTTATTAGGGTTTCCTTAGATCAAATAAAACCTCGATAGTTCATCCTTATACCTTAATAAGTTACCTCGCGAAGTGACCCAACGCGTCCTTTTGTTGCAGAGCTTCCAACCATCAGCGGTTTGACCTGCTACTT
The DNA here is from genome assembly GCA_000404065.3 of Pinus taeda. NCBI lineage: Eukaryota > Viridiplantae > Streptophyta > Pinopsida > Pinales > Pinaceae > Pinus > Pinus taeda. The sequence goes on from APFE030037700.1 coordinate 10,867, forward strand.
GGAATGAGAGGGATGAATCTGGCAAACGAGATTGAGTCCAGTTCTATTCCACGATACCTGTGAGGCTTGTAGACGTGGTTCTAGAGAGATCTCGTAAGTTCGCACTTCCCTTGTCTCTTATGCGAAGAGCTCTTCAAGCTAAAGTCGATGAGTGAAATGAGCTCTTCCTTCACTCATATATATACGTTTCCTTCCTCATGTTAAGGGGGTTGCTTATTCATGGCCGACCTCCCTTTATTACATGTAAAGCCCACGTATATCATACATGCGGTATGCCCCACATAATTCATGTCGGCTTTAAAAAACTTGCCCAAAAAATACCCTGTTATATGAAAAAACTTGCCTCTTAAGAACGTTTGGTGCGTAAAAACGTTTTGGAAAAAAGTTCCAAATGTCAAAAATCCGTCTTTAACTCTTCCAGGCACGTCACTCAAAACGGGGAATGACAAATTCCAGCCATCAAATACGTGCAAAAAGCCTTATGACAGGCAAAATGCCCGTCAAATTCCATCCCTGAGCGGCCCTATTAAACTTAGGCTGATTGGAATCAAATAAGTTTGTTTCCTTTCATTCCAATGATCGGTTCAATGACCATAAATATATTGGAAATAGGGAAAGTCGGAAAACTTTATTTCCAATTTTATTATAAAATAAATGGGTCTTAACGTAGGCGCGCGATATAAGTTATAACAGGTCGCTATTTTTTTCTTTCATCACCGCACGGCATGTTATATCGTATTGTATTATATAACACGCATATCAAAACACATTTATGTTACAATAAAGTTAGAAATAAGGCTTCCCTTAGAAATAGTCCTTGTCAAATTGTGGCGATTCGGCGGGGTTAATAAGTTGATGTTGACATTAACTGTGTCACCGATATGCATTTTCTTCATAAAGGCGATGTCAGTACTTAGCTATTTCTATCGCTCTGATCATCAGATATGATATGCCACCAAAGCCGTTCTTCACAATCTTAATCATCAGATTACATGTTTTATTAGAAACGTTGTCTGTGGGGACTGTCATTGGATATCATGGCAGATGAACGGTCGCTGGAAATTGTTTAACTCAACTCAGGGTTTACATAGACCTTGTGTCTATGTGTAGGAGGCCACCCGTCAATGTGAAAAACGTTTGACCTCGTTAAGGTACTGTTTCAAATTAATTAAGAATATGTCTCTCTACGATCATGTAAAAGAAGTTATATCAATTTCCATATAATTATGAATTTTTGAATTTAGTTATATTTAAAGTTTTTTGTAAAAATTATATAAATAAATTTGGAGAAGGATTTAAAAACAGTCAATATGGTTCATTATCAAGATTAAATAAAAATGTAAATTATAACTTAAGTTTAAATAAAAAGTGATGAAAAAATTAAAAATCATATTATAGCTATGAAAATGCAAATCATGACACAAATTTAAATGAAAGATCATATTAAAACTAAAAATCATATAATAGCTAATTTACCAAAAAAAATCTTTATTATTATATTATATTCATTTGTATAGACTACTAAATTTCATATAATTGGCATGATTTAAATTCTCAGGCTAACTTAATGTACAATTCAGGGAAGTCTTAAGGATGAATCTTGTTCTAGACTATAGACAGTGCAAAATGAAAACTGTGAAATATCCAAATACAAAATCTCAAAAACCAGCTACAGAAATCTACAAAACATAAATTTAAAAAATGCTTTCACGATCGGACATTTCCATTTAATACTTGGAAACACACAGGAAACTGTGAAATATCCAAATACAAAATCTCAAAAACCATGCCACAGAAATCTACAAAACATGAATTTAAAAGATACTTTCACGATGGGACATTTCCATTTAGTTCTTGGAAACACGCAGGGGGTTGCTGAATATGGCAAGCTCAAATCATCTGGTGTGGATGATTACGATCTTTCTTTTTTCGCAAGAAGCCGTTCCTCGAGATTTGAGCGTACTCTTCACACGTTCATGTGGGTTTCCATCATCTTTCTGGTACTCTCTATGTGAGTGCTGATTTCTTTATTCTTGGGATATCATGGTGGAGTTAAGGACGTAGCTAATAATTATTTGAACCAGTAGTTTATATCCACATCAACCTCAGATTTATCTAAATATCCATGTCTAAGACTCTCTCTTCTCAGCTTGATTTGAGAAGGATTTTGATCCAGTTTATATACTCTAAATGGTGGTCGATTTTTATTTCGGCCTGCATATCGGCTCAGGGTTTGTTTTGGTGTGCATATTAAGAACGTAGTCTGAGAGTTTCATATATCTGAGATTTTATATGTGGTTCTGCTGTTTTTAAAATTAAAGATTTTTTTATAGGTTTTTTAGATTTTTTTTTTGGTATTAATTTTTTATGAGGTGAGATATTATTTATTTTTTTTAATAGTGTGAAATATTAGTTTTTTAGAATTGAGGCTTCTGTGATACATAATGTTAATAAGAAGAATTTCGGGGTAAATCACATAAAAAAAACTTTTGTCCAAGCGTTTCGATAAATACTAAAATTTTTAAAAATAAAATATTTTAAGTTAATATTTATCTTCGTAATTTTAACCTTTTAAAATATTTTTTTAACAATACATTGTATTAAAGTAGTCAATAGGATATAGCTCGTTTGGTTAGACACATTGAATGCGGTTGAATTCGAGCCTTGTATACTTTTATAATGAGTAAATTTAAGAAAATAAAATATTTATATTTGTAATTTTATTTTTTTTAACTATTTTTTTAATAATATATTATATTAAAGTAGTCAACAAGATATAGCTTGTTTGGTTAGAGAAATTAAATATTGTTGTATTTGAACCTTGTCAACTAAGAATTTTTATAGAATTGAAACATACATGTTTTACATATTTCTTTTTTGCATTTTTGTAGAAGGGTCGGGATGCAAGTAAATGTTAACAAAATGAATGTAGTGGTTTTCTCTAACAAAATAACCAGCTTAAGTTCTATTTTGAAGGCAACATTCTGGAAAAAGTTGTGGATTACAAATATCTCGGAATTAACTTCGACAGAAATCTAAGCTGGGATGACTATTGATAGAAAGAACTTTGAGGGGTTGGAAAGCATTTTATGCTTTTTAAAATAGGTACAAAGAGAGAGATAGAGTTATGGGACTAGGAAACCACTCTCATTCTTTTTGGGCTTTTAGTGATTTCGGTGATTCTCTACTATTGTGAACTCTGGGCGAGCAGTACATTTGATATGCTGTTGAAACAAATTGAGAAAATTTAGAAGTTTTTTATTACAAACAAATTCAAAATTAAAAGTGTAGCTCATTATGTTATCTTATTAAGTGAAATAAGGGTTGCTCCTATTGAAGCAATTGCTATGGTGCGAGCCATAAGGTATTTAAAAGAAATTGAGCAAATGGAAGAGGGCAAATGGCCTAAGGTTGTCTTTAATGACATATTGTGCAAAAGAAAGAAGACTTGGATGTGGCAAAATAACAATTGGTTTAGTAAATGACTTATTATTTGAATATGTGTCCCATAAACAATAAAGAGATTAAAAAAAAAAAAAATTGTTATAGATAAGTTCCACAAGAGTATTCGGGATGAGTTAGGGATGAAGAAAAAGTACTATGTTGAAGAGTTTAATCCCACTCATAATCATTAGCAAAAAGCATACATAGGGGCCAATATTTCTTGGAGAGCCAAAATTCTTATTGCTCATTTAAGGATTAATTCTCATCAACACTGTTGTGAAGCAACTAGAAATAATGGAAGACAAAATTGAATGAGAAAAACTAGCAGCCCTCAAGAGAGGAGACCCTGAGGCTGCCTACAACGTTAACAAATTCATTGAATTCACAAACCAATCAAAATATAATCTTATATAGTGGCATTTAGTTAGGGAGATGAAACAACCTACAAGAAAATAGGAACTACTTCGTAATTACAAAGATACAGTTGGTTGCTTCTTGCTGCTCCATGAAATAACCCCAGATCCAATACTGAATGGATAACCTGTAGTAGATCTTCTATCATTTGGATTACCTGCCCAATCTGAATCTAAGTAACCTGTCAGCTTAACATTTGTCTAAGTAACCTGTCATCTTAACATTAAATGAATCAGTATATTTAAGACCAAAATCAATTATACCTTTAAGAAATCTAGGTACTTCTTTCGCTGCTCTCCAATGGATTTTTATAGGTCTTGTCATAATTTGATTCAGCACACTAACTAGATATGCAATGTCAGGTTTAGTAGTAGTAAGATAATTTAGACTTCCAATTAGTTGTCTGTACAGTGTACCATCAACCTCTTTTAAACCATGATCAATATGAAGCTTCACATTCTGTTGCATAGGAACAAACACAACTTTGCACTGATCCATATTAAACTTCTTAAGCACTTCTCTGACATACATACCTCGTGAAACAAAAGTCTAACCAACATCTCGCTAAACTTCAAGACCTAAATAGTAATGAAACTAATTGATATATTTCATCTCAAATACTTGTGACATCTACATCTTAATTTTATTATTTAACTTGACTGAATTTCTTGTAATGAGTCAGAAATAAACATACTAAGAAATCAACACCACATACTCCTTTGCCTCAAATTTGGTATACTAATTCGGATCACTTTGACTTCTCACAAAATTGGCTGCTAGACAAAGAAAGAATCTATCTTTTCATACCACGACCTAGATGTTTGTTTTAGCCCATACAAAGCTTTCTTTAATCTACAAACTTAATGTTCCCACCCTTTGTCTACAAATCCTTCAAGTAGTGTCAGATACACCTCCTCCTTTAAGCCACCATTCAGAAAAATAAATTTTACATCTAGTTGGTGCAAATTCCAATGACACTTTGTAGCTAATGCAATTAACAATCTAATAGTGTTCAATTTAGCTACAAGTGCAAATGTTTCTTCATAATCAATACCCTCTTTCTAAGAGTACCCTTTGCCACAAATCTAGCTTTATACTTATCTATGTTGCCATCTACTTTAAACTTCAGGTTGTATAGCCATTTTCATCTGATAGGGCCTTTTCCTTTAGGAATTTCAGTGAATTCCCAAGTTCTATTTTTAATTATAGATTCATATTCTTCCTCCATAAATTTTCTCCACTCTTCATATTAAATAGCTTCATTAAAATTCATGGGTTCTATGACATTCAAAACAATAGTCATGAGAGCATAGTCCTTGTACCTTTTAGGTAGTCAAATCTGTCTAGTGGATTTCCTTCGTATTTCACTGCTTTCACCTCTATTCTCTGAGAGTACTCTCCACTTCTAATTGGGCTCTGATTGCTGATGATGTCCACATAACTGGATTCTTCCCCAATCTTTTGTTTCTCACTATATTTTTCTTTTTCTTCTACTTTATTATATTTAACTTCAGGAAGAATGTGCATCTTTCATAGTTATTATCCTTTTTTCTTTCATCTCCATGTTCAAGAAAAATTTCATCTCTACTCGCAAATACTCTATGAGTAGATGGATCCAACATTCTATATTCTTTAAATTCTAAATAGTATCCTACAAAAATACATTTGATACCTTTAGCATCAAGTTTCTTTCTATTCTCCTTCAGAATATGTGCAAAAGCCTTACACCCAAATATCCTCAAATGAAGAACTGTTGCTTTAAAACCATACAAGGCTTTGAATGGAGTCTTGAAATCAAGATTCCTTGTTGGACTTCTATTCTTTAAATAAACAGCATTAATAATGGCTTTTGCCCAAAAATCATTTGAGAGGCTCTTACCTTTGATCATACTTCGTGCACACTCCACCAATATCCTTTTTTCCTTTCTACAACATCGTTCTGCTGTGGAGTGTAGGGTACTGTGAATTGTTGCACTAATCCATGATCCTTGTAGTATTTGGTGAAGTTCTGCAATCTGTATTATCCCCCTTGATTTGAACGAAGGATATTTACATACTTCCCTATCTACTTCTCTGCCATGTTTTTGAATTCTTTGAAATACTAAAAAACATCACTCCTTTTCCTGAGGAAGTACACCCAAGTGTACCTTGTGTAATCATCAACAAACAATAAAAAATAATACTTTGTAGCTAATGCAATTAACAATCGAATAGAGTTCAATTTAGCTACAGGTGCAAATGTTTCTTCATAATCAATACCCTCTTTCTGAGAGTACTCTTTTGCCACCAATCTAGATTTATACTTACCTATGGTACCATCTACTTTAAACTTGGGGTTGTACTATAGCCATTTTCATCCTATAGGGCCTTTTCCTTTAGGAATTTCAGTGAATTCCCAAGTTCTATTTTTAATTATAGATTCATATTCTTCCTCCATAACTGTTCTCCACTCTTCATATTAAATAGGTTCATTAAAATTCATGGGTTCTATGACATTCAAAACAGTAGTCATGAGAGCATAGTCCTTGTACATTTTAGGTAGTCGAATTTGTCTAGTGGATTCCCTTCATGCTTCATTGCTTTCACCTTTGTTCTCTTAGAGTACTTCTCCACTTCTAATTGGGCTATGATTGCTGGTGATGTCCACATCACTAGATTCTTCCCCAAGATTTTGTTGCTCACCATCTTTTGCTTTTTCTTCTGCTTTATTATCTTTAACTTCAGGAAGAATGTGCCATCTGTCATAGTTTTTATCCTTTTTGAATTCATTTGCTTGTTCATAAAAAATTGCATCTCTACTCGTAAATACTCTGTGAGTAGATGGATCAAACATTTTATATGCTTTAAATTCTGAAGAGTATCATACAAAAATACATTTTATACCTTTAGCATCAATTTTATTTCTATTCTCCTTCAGAATATGTGCAAATTCCTTACACCCAAATATCCTCAAATGATGAACTGTTGTTGTAAAACCATACAAGGCTTTGAATGGAGTCTTGAAATCAAGATTACTTGTTGGAATTCTATTCTTTAAATAAACAACATTAATAATGGCTTCTGCCCAAAAATCATTTGAGAGGTTCTTACCTTTGATCATACTCCATGCACACTCCACCAATATCCTGTTTTTCCTTTTTGCAACATTGTTCTGTTGTGGAGTGTAGGGTACTGTGGATTGTTGCACTATTCCATGATCCATGTAGTACTTGCTCGAGTTCCCCAATATGTATTATCCCCCTTGATCTGAACGAAGGATATTTACAAACTTCCCTGTCTACTTCTTTGCCATGTTTTTGAATTCTTTGAAATGCTAAAAAGCATCACTCCTTTTCTTGAGGAAGTACACCCAAGTGTACCTTGTGCAATCATCAATAAAGAACAAAAAATAATAAGCTCCTCCTAGGGATTTGTTCTGCATGGGTCCACAAACATCATAACGCGCAAGTTCTAATACATCTCTTCTTCTCTGATTATAATTAGAGGGGAATTCATCTATGTGAATATTACCTAATGCATAGCATTCACAAGCAACATATTCATTCTTTAACATATGGAGACCTTCAACAATACTTTTTTTCTACAGCAACAATAAATCATGATAATTGATGTGACCATACCTCTAATGCCAAATACTTTGTGTTGACATAGTTGTAGAGGTCACTTCTTGATGACTTTTGTTTTTAACATCAATCTTGTATAGGCATCCAACTCTAACTCCTAAAGAAACATGTTTGCATTGATCCAACAAATCTTTCACTATGCAATGTGTTTTGAAGAATTCAACCTTCAAGTTCTGATATGTGATTGTAGGCACATAGATTAGTTTTTCCTTGATACTAGGCACATACATAACATTATGGATGCACTTGATGCTTCCATTTGGTAAATTCACAGGTATATAATCATATCCCATGATCTTATATTCACGATCATCTCCAAGGTGGATGTTTCCACCATTGCTAATTTCCTTGAAGTTTTTGTACTAGTTCTTATTACATGTCATATGAATCGACGCTCCAGGGTCCACAAACTATGTATTAACATCATCCATTTCAGTAGAAAACGTATCATTAGACACAAATAAGTTGAGATTTTTGAGAATAAAATTTAGGGCTTCTCCTGCAAGATGTCTTGACTGTCTTCTATGTTTATGTCTAGATTCATCATTTTTCTTCTTATAACAATATCTGTTCAGATGCCCACTTCTTCCACAGTAAAATAATTTCATTCTGGATGACATACCTTGATTTGGTTTCAGATATGGCCTTTTCTAGGATGAGATTCCTCCTTTGTTTTCTCGTCCTTGTTTCCCTTTAAAATTTTTTTCTTCACCACAAGTGCAAAATCTGGATTCTAAGGCTTCAAATTCTTGTGCCTCTCTTCTTGTAATAATATACTTGTCAATTCCTCAAAGTTTGGTGCTTTCTCCCTTTCTGTAAGACCTGTAATAAACACCTGGTAATCTTCTGACATCCCATTTAATGTGATTGTTACTAGATCAATATTAGGTACTGACTCCCCTATGTCTCCCAACTTATCTTTCAGTTATTTAATTCTCGAAATAAAGGCATTAACTAATTCATTCTCTTCCATTTTAATGTACATGAGCTTAGTTTTCAAGAAGAGAACTAGATTTGTGTTTTTAGTCTCATATAATTCCTTAAGTGTATTCCAAGTTTCAGTAGAAATATCACGCTCACGGATATGAGGAATTATGCTATCTTTGACAGACATTCTAAGCAGTACCTTTACTTTATTTTCTTAGTTCTCCTAGTCTTGAATTGTTGCAAATTTCATGCCAACAACAAGTTTTTCTTCATCCCCCTTTGTAATACTCTAGGCGTCATAACCTTCCAGTAGTGTCTGCAACTTGAATTTTCAGTTGACATAGTTTGTGCCATTTAGTTTGTTAGCTTCGTTCAAGTATGTCTAATCCGAATTTAAACAGGAATGCAAAAAATTACAGAGATAACCATAAAAACATAAATGAATCGGAAATAATACTTCATTTCATTAATGTAAAATACTGAAATATGCTTACAAACATAAATGGAAATAATCCAACTAGGGCGATGGTAACTTATCTCTGAGAAGAGATGTGGTGGCTACATGCCTCTGAACTGTGTTACAATGAGGCTCAAAGGCTTATTTATTGTTGAGAAACAATGGAAAACCCTTAACATCCCAAAACCTAACCCTAGAAGATGAAACACCAAATTGTGGGTCTCATTTTGGGAAATTTGGTACATCAACTTCCCGGGGTCGTAACTTTGGCACCGAATCTTCATTTGACGTGTACAATAGCTCGTTAGAAAGATATATCAGAGAACTACAACTTTGTGGATAGCAACATTGGCCCATGGACCCATGTTGCTCCCATATTTCCCAAAAAACGTAGTTTAGGGACTCAGAACGACTCCGGCAGTTCAGGACCCAAAAAACTACCAAAAATAGTAAATTGTGCTACAATTACTAAAACTGAAAATATAAAAGAGACAGTTGTGGGGGTCCAAGTGGGATAGGTGGGTGGCCACCAACATCCACCTAGATCATTCCTCCCCCCTTAAGAAGCAATGATCCCCATTGTGTTGAGTTCCTCCATATGCTGAACTTGGTCCCTGGTAAGTTGTTCTGCAATCTCTAAAGTGTCCAGTAATGGTGGGAAGCATGGTCGATAGAGGTACACATTGAACACTTGGTGCAAGTGAAGGAATGGAGGAATGTTGTGCTCCAAAGCATTATTTCCCACAACCTTGGTAATGTTGTAGGGATCATGTCGAAGTGGTCTAAGCTTTTGATGGGCTCTTGTAAGGCGTTCTTTCTACATATGTAACCAAACTTTGTCTCCCACCTAAAACTTGTGTGGTGGCCCTGTGGGTGAGGAGAAGTTGCTCCTGTGTTTTTTCATGAATATATCCCTCTGCTGCTACTGCTACGTGGAGGAACCCTTCATGGGGGTCATGGATGTCATGACGATCTTCCCCTTACTTTGGGAGCGAATCGGGCAGAAAATGAATTTCCTAGTCTGGGAGATGAGCTTGTTACCTTTCTTCGCAATGATCAAAGAGGTGGAAGTAGGTGGGGCTATCTCCGATCTTGTACAATGAATTATTCAAAGAAATAATGACAGCGTGAGGCCTCGACTCATACACAGCATGTCACCTACACTAGTATGGTTGGCCTAATAATAAATCACAAACATCCAGAGGTGTAGCATCACATAATACCTCGTCTATGAAGGGTTTGATGTTGTAAGGAATGCGGTACTACTAGCAAACTCAGAGATCTCATCCTTGGTGAAGCCACTCGATACTGTACGGCTGCGGGTGTGGTGTATTCAGTAGGCCCAACTGCTTCATGACCTCTACTGAAATAAGGTTCTTTTGGCTCCCATTGTCCCTTCACCCACATTTGTGAATGGCAAATACACTCCCCCTCCTCTGGATCTTTGGGCTCATTCTTCTGGATATTGGCAGTGGAAACAGTGGCACTAGTCTCCGCATCAATAATCTGCTTTCCTTTGCCATTCCCCTTGTCGAGTTCTTACTCAAGGTCAGAACATGCATCTAATTCTAAAGCCTTCAACTCGGCCACCAGCGACAGCTTGGTCCAAAACTCACTTGTGTTGTGAGTGGGGCTCTTATGGAACTCACACCACTTTCTTGTGTCCTTCTTTGACTTCATGGTGTTGTTCTTCTCTTGTGGCTTCGACAGGTTGTCTTGGGTCACCCCACCTTGGCTTTCTCCTTTGGTCTTCAGATTTGTAGATCCAAAGTCTCGCTTCTTTTGTTTCAACTTCTGCTCAATTTTGATAGCATATCGATACACCGTGTCAAATGAGGATATGTTCAAGAACTCCATCTCTTCCTGGATGTACCTGTGTAGGCAGTCGTGGTATTTGAGTACCAAATGTAGCTCAGAATCCTTGATACCCAACTGTGTACGAAGGGTATGAAAAATTTTTGTGAACTCTGGCACATCTTGGTCCCGTCTCTACTGCAACGTGGTCCACTTTATGTATTTGTCCTCATAGATTTTGGCGGGGTAGTACTGCTCCTTGATGGCATCCCGAAATGAATTCCAAGTGGGTGCAACTGAAAATAACGAGCCCGT
>APFE030037700.1:22929-64422 GCA_000404065.3 Pinus taeda
TCATTAATGTAAAATACTAAAATATGCTTACAAACAAAAATGGAAATAAACCAGCTAGGGCAATGATAGCTTATCTCTGAGAAGAGATGTGGTGGCTACAGTGCTCTGAACTGTGTTACAATGAGCCTCGAAGGCATATTTATTGTTGAGAAATAATGGAAAACCCTTAACATCCCAAAACCTAACCCTAGAAGATGAAATTCCAAATTGTGGGCCCCATTTTGGGTAAGTTGGTACATCAACTTCCCGAGGTTGTAACTTTGGCACTCGATCTTCGTTTGACACGTACAATAGCTCATTAGAAAGATCTATCCGAGCACTAAAACTTTTGTAAGATCAACATTAATACATGGACCCATGTTGCTCCCATATTTCCCAAAAAATGTCATTTAGGGCCTCAAAACAGCTCCGAAAGTTCAGGACCCGAAAAACTGCTAAAAATAGTAAATTGTGCTACAATTATGGAATTAAAAAACTGAAAGAGACAGTTGTGGGGATACAAGTGGGATAGGTGGGTGGCCACCAACATCCACCTAGATCAATCCTCCCCCCTTAGGAAGCAATGATCTCCATTGTGTTGAGTTCCTCCATATGCTGAACTTGGTCCCTGGTGAGTTGTTCTGCAATCTCTGATGTGTCTAGTAATGGTGGGAAGCATGGTCAAGGGTGGTACACATTGAAAACTTGGTGCAAGTGAAGGAATGGAGGAATGTTGTGCTCCAAAGCATTGTTTCCCACAGCCTTGGTAATGCTGTAAGGACCATGTCGAAGCGGTTTGAGATTTTGATGGGCTCTTATAAGGCATCCTTTCTGCATATGTAACCAAACTTTGTTGCCCACCGAAAACTTGTGTGGTGGCCCTGTGGGTGAGGAGAATTTGTTCCTGTGTTCTTTCATGAACATATCCCTCTGCTGCTGTTGCTACGTGGAGGAACCCTTCGTGGGGGTCATGGATGTGGTGACGATCTTCCTCTTACTTTGGGAGCGAACCAGACAGAAAATGAATTTCCTAGTCTAGGAGATGAGCTTGCTACCTTTCTTGGCAATGATCAAAGAGGTGGCGGTAGGTGGGGCTACCTCCAGTCCTGTACAATGAATTATTCAAAGAAATAATGACAACGTGAGGCCTTGACTCATACACAGCATGTCACCTCCACAAGTATGGTTGGCCTAATAATACATCACAAACATCCAAAGGTGTAACATCACATAATACCTTGTCTGCCAAGGGTTTGATGTTGTAATGAAGGTGGCACTATTGGCGAACTCGGAGATCTCGTCCTTGGTGAAGCCACCCGATACTATACGGCTGTAGGTGTGGTGTAGTCGATAGGCCCAACTGCTTCATGACCTCTACTGAAATAAGGTTCTTTTGGCTCTCACTGTCAACAATGAATTGCAGTGGTAAGCCCTTCACCCACATCTATGAATGGAAAATAAGCTCCCCCTCCTCTGGATCTTCGGGCTCATTCTTCTGGATATTGGCAGTGGAAACATTGGCGCTGGTCTCTGCATCAATAATCTGCTTTCCTTTGTCATTCCCGGCGACTTCTTGGTCCGACACTCACTTGTGTTGTGAGTGGGGCTCTTATGGAACTCACACCACTTTCCTATGTCCCTCTTCAACTTCGTGGTGTTGTTCTTTTCTTGCGGCTTCAATGGGTTGTCTTGGGTCACCCCAACTTGGCTTTGTCCTTTGGTCTTCGGATTTGTAGATCCAAAGTCTTGCTTCTTTTGTTTCAACTTCTGCTCAATTTTGACAATGTATCGGTATGCCGTGCCGAGCGAGGAGATGTTCAGGAACTCCATCTCTTCCTGGGTGTACCTGTGTAGGCAGTCGTGGTATTTGAGTACCAAATGGAGCTTAGAATCTTTGATATACAACTGTGTACGAAGGGTATTAAAAATGTTTGTGAACTCTGGCACATCTTGGTCCCATCTCTACTGCAGTGTGGTCCACTTTATGTATTTGTCCTCATAGATTTTGACAAGGTAATACTGCTTCTTGATGGCATCTTGAAATGAATTCCAAGTGGGTGCGGTTGAAAATAACGAGCCTGTAATTTCATCCTTCTGCTCACAGTAGGTTTCCCCTTTTGTTTTAAAATTATATAAAATTACCCAATTGTCACAAAATTGGAGGATGCGGTTGTAGAAATACAATTTCTTTAAGCTTAAGGAGTGTTTCTTCAGCTCATGTGATCCGGAAAAGTGATATTCATTTCCTCCACCTCCTCTGTGCCACATTGCTTCTCAACACGTAACTTCGACACATCGTTTGTTGACTTCACCAAATCTACTCCACCGGCTGATCAAGGTAGGCCAAATCTGCTTCGACTCTGTTCATCATATCCACTCTTTCACAAGCTTCAGTAGACTCGACTCGAAAAAGTGGTGGAGAGCTCGAACAGGCTGCTCTGACACCGACTCTCTCCTATAAAGACAACTTAGCTCGTCCAACAGCTCAACTCATACAACCATTGTCTCTCCAACAAATCAAGCTTACAGACAACTCGGTTTACGGGCAATGGTAATGCTATAGGCTGCTCGGCTCGTCATCTCCATTGTGCAGGAAACTGTCTCCAAACGAGGGTGCTACAAGAAACCATGGTTTGATTCAATCCAAGACTTCAATCCATTCGAAATTGCCGTGTCAAATCATGGCCAATATCTCTCATCGTCGAGCCCACAGAGCTGCGGAAAAAATAATGCTACAACTCCTCCACTGAGTCACATGCACAAACTTCAACACACAGACTCCTTTCACTCGATTACGACTAAAATATAACACTGGTACTCCAAGCTCACATGTCTTGTAGCAGCGATACCAGCACGACTCGATGAGACAATTGCTTACTTGGCACATCACTCACCCTCGATTTTCCCTATGATATGATCCTTGTTAGCCCTTGAGGTGCAGTGCTATTATCTTTAGCAGAAATGCCCCCTGTTTCAGCTCTAATAGTCCACATCTCCTCTCACTCTGCTTTGGCCATAAGCCATGTTAGTCCTGAGGTGATGATCCAAATAGATCCTAGAAAACCCTCTAAGTCTTTAAAATAATTCAAAAGATCAAAATCGTCGCATATGGGGAACCTTCAAAGAGGTGGAAAAACATTGCTGGGAGGAGAAAAAATAGAGAAAATATTGAAAAATAAAGTAGCGGAGGCTTGAACAATGAATGCATAGTAGCCGTCAGATCTGGTCGATCAGCGGTCCAGATCTGATCAGCGAATTGCAATTGGTGGTGGCATTCAGTGGATACTGGGGAAGATCATATAAAACTTGCGATGGCAACCTGCGGAATCAATTAGGACCATCAATCAAGTGCACAGATCGACGACCCACATTGCATCACAAGATAGCTATCAGAAATTACAAAGAGTGCTTGCAATGGCCCAGTGCATGAGCGATATGCGATTGCAATTATTTGCATCGCGATATCGCAATCGGAGAAACATTATGGAGCGAGGCCTATAAACATGTATATGCGCGATGCGATTAGCTGGACCCGATGGCTATATAAGCATTATTGCATAGATTTTGAGATCGGCTGAAAGCAATTTGTTAATGTATTTTTGCATATTTTGTTATTTAACGAAATATAAAGAGACAACGCCGATGCGATAAAACCCAAACCCACGGGGTTCAGGAATGAAAATATATAATATTTCAGATCCGCCAAAGCCATTTTTCCTAGAGTTTTAGTGTTTTTAGCGTATTTTTAAAATACAAAGGAGCAAGGCTGAAGCGACTTGTGATAGTGATGAGGATAAATCTGATAGAGGAATAGACCATATTTAAGGACTTTTGAAGTCCGGAATGAACAGATTTTTGGCGGAATTTCACAGTGAAAAGCATTTCTTTGTGTTAGCAAGAAGCGGCTGGTTCAGGGGTTCCAAAGGCCTAAGGCACTCTTACGCTACAGAATAGGTGGCCACCTCCCCTTTCCTCGTTATGCAATGATTGTGTAATGCTAGAAGAGGGATGCGATCAGACAAAGACTGGGACACAGAAATCCAAAAAAGGGAAAAAGCCACAGCACAACACAACCAAACCAATAGAAATGGTCATGGAACGTTGCTGGCATGCGCGAGCCACCTGACAGCAAGGCACAATTACCAGAATTTGTTTGCTATGTTGTTAGAAAAAGAGACCTCTGAGCTCATGTGTGTCGAGTCATGGCATCAAGTAGTTAGAAGCTAGAGGGGATAGATTAAGACCTCTCGAGCCTCAGAAAGCCCGAGAGCATTGTAAAAAGCCTATAAAGGCTGAAAGCTAGAAGAAACAACGGTTCAACGTTTGGAGACTATGGAGATTCTGCTCCTCTTAGCTTCTCATCTTCATTCCAACAATATAAGCTTCCTTTGGTGTTACATGTTCAATTCCCATTTTCTCCTCTATTCTAAGCTTGCACTTGAATAGGTTATTCATGTTTTCTTCTATGTCTAATGCCCGATAACTGTCATCTTATCTCTGTGTTGATAAATTAGATTTGCAGGCTTCATTTACTTTCTGTAGCTAGTCATTCATATGTTTTTTATGTATGCATCTGCTGATACAGTCAGTATTCACCATCTATCCATTGAATCTATAAACTATTGAGCATTAGTGGCTTAAAGCCTTGTAAAGCTAAGGGTGTTCATGCATGTCTTGAGTGAAAACAGAGTTGAAATATTCATCTGACATGATCTTAACCCCAATCGATTCCAATAGTTCAGAGAACGATATTGAATATTTATATGTTACCAAGCATCTCCAAGCTACAACCTAGGAGAGCTTCCTGGAGTGATAACATAATTGGCACCACTGCTAGGGACAGGAAACTGAAGCTCAGCTTCCTTGGGGAATGACACAGATCCAGCTCTGATGATAGACAAAGTCTGGACACTATTTTGGTTGTAGTAATCTATTTGGAAACTCTACTGGAGGACAAACCTCTTGGCGACTCCACTCCATAGTGCTGGTTGAGTTTGTGAGGCATACTAGGAGAAATCCTCAGAAGCCACTAGTTGACCCAATACTTGACCCTGAAAAATTCATCAAAGAAACAAAGGCATTGAAGAAAGGAGCATCAGGTTCAGAAAACTCTAAAAAAAATTCTATATCTCTTCAAGAAAATCCTGTAATAGAGCAAATACATGTTGAGAGTATAGCATCTAATACTAGCAGTGAAGAAAAAATCTCAGAGACTCATAGAGATCCTTATTCTTTAGGTTCTCCTTTTGTTGCAATCCTAAAGCAAACCTCTCCTCCTATCCATCATACTCCTTTATTCCTATCATCACTCCTCAACCCTCTGTCATTCAGACTTCCAATGCCTTTATAGCCATCACAGTTGTGGCAAGACCACAAGCGCTTGCCAAAATGGAAAGAATCATAGCTACTAGGTATGGACCTCTAGTACTTCCCACTCCTTTGAATGCCATGCCTACTTGAGAATATCATAAGTATATTCCTAAGTTCACCAGGACTGAAGGTGTTACAGCTGAAGAAAATCTTGAATCATTCAATAGCTATGCTGATAACCTGGACATTAGTCAGGACGATGTGTGGATGAGAGTCTTTGTCTAGAGCCTAGATGGAGAGGCTAGGAAATGGTTCAGAGAACTGACCCCAAGGTCTATAGTAGATATTGAGGCTTTAGATGATGTATTCCTAAAGCATTTGGGAGATAAGAAGGATCTACTCTACTACCACACCAAGTTTGGCAACTTAAATAAGGAAAATGGTGAGTTGTTGTCTGATTTTAATAAGAGGTTTAACCACATGTACAGAAAGATACCAACTAAAGTAAAAGCCACTACCACCTCTGTTAAACTCACCTATGCCAGTGCCTTTGATTCTAACTTATGTCTACTATTGATGCATAGACGACGTGCTACCTTGGTTGATATGCAGGATGTAACCTTGGAAGTAGAATCAAACATCATGGTTGCAGAGAAGCTTAAGGGGAATGTGGATAGAAGGAGACAGAGGGGCGAATCTTCATCATCTTCAAATCCCAAGATAGATAAAATGACCAAGATGATAGAGTCATTAGCCTCTGAAATCTCCAAATTAAAGGTTGAGCAACACCCTGGGAAAGGAAGAGTTCCTAACATCTTTCCTCCTAGAAATCTAAATCCATATAGAAGAACTAATGAGCAGTTGCAAATTCTGCAAAGAAGCAAAGAGGCCAATGAAGACCAAAGGGCAAAGACCCCTTTCCAGAATGCAATCATGGAAGAAGATCAGTTTGAAGAAGATGATGAGATCCATTGTATGGAAGACAAAGGCAATGCCTCCTTTTTTACCTTAGCTACCTATGAAAAGTCATTATTCAATGACTCGATTAGCCAAGAGTGGGACAGTGAAGTTGTTCTGCAAATTGATTATTAGCACAGATATGATCTGAGGTCGAAGATGAATAATTCCAAGGAAACTCATGTTCATAGAGCCATTGTCCCTGCAATATAGCAAGTTAAAAATCAGAAACGACCGGTAGTTGATCCCATCATCCTCAAAGCTCCAACTCACAAGGTAAGAGGCTTTGACAAGTCTCCTTCTCCTTTCAGTTTTGAATCAGAAATTCAGAAGCTAAGCATACGTATACTCTGATTGAACTAGTTAAGAATAAGTCCTTCAAGATATCTATCCTCGAGGCCCTTGAACCTAAAGCCACCCAAGCCTCCACTGACTATGTAAATCTGCAAGATGACAAACCAGCTTTTGTTCTCATCCCAATGATTGAAAATTGTAATGGCGGCTCCCCATCATTCTATGTCTTTTTTACTATTCATGACAGATCCTTCACAACCGCCTTTTGGACACAGGAGCCAGCCATAATCTAACGCCCAAGGCTATCATGGATGAGTTGGCTCTTGACATTACCAAGCCTTATCATGACCTGTTTTCTTTTGACTCCAAAAAAGTGAAATGTTTGGGATTAATCAAAGACCTAACCATCACCTTGTCTTAGCTGCCTATGAAGAGCATCATGATAGATATTGTGGTAGCAGATGTACCCCCCAAGTTTGGCATGTTTCTTCCCAAAGGCTGGATCAAGAGATTAGGTGGAACATTACAAAATGATCTATCCTATGCTACTGTCCCAGTTTTTGGAGGTGAGAATAGGATATTATACAGAGAAGCTCAGTTCACTTATATCATCAGTGATGAAAGGAATCCCATTAATCATCCCATCTATGCTGTCGACACTGATTTTGGAGCCTATATTCTTCAGATTGAAGAATCCAAGTTTGCCTCCACGCAGCTTAAGAAACCGGTTTGCAAGATCATAGAGGAAGAAGCCCCACAAATTTGGGACATGTTCTTTGATGGAGCTTGCTCTAAGGAAGCTGTAGGGGCAGGTGTAGTCCTTGTGTCCCCCACACAAGAATGCATTCATTTATCTTTCAAGTTAACTTTTCAGGTCACAAATAACATAGCAAAATACGAAGCCTTGATATTGGGCTTAAATTCTACTAAAGAAATGGGCATTAAAGGTCTGAAGGTGTTTGGAGATGCAGACCTTATCATTCAGTAGGTCAACAAAACTTTCCAAGCAAAGCATCCAAGGCTAAAAGCATATAGAGATGAGGTATGGAATCTCAAGGACTCTTTCAATATTTTCAGCATTTCTTACATCCCTAGAATGAAGAACCATCTTGTTGATTCCCTTGTTGTGTCTGCTAGCACGTTTATTCCTCCTTTGCCTCCTAAATTGACTTATGAAGTTCAGGTGAAATATAGACCTGACAATGTAAATACTAGAAATTTTTTGAAGATGATGATGAAATTAATAGGTTTTTACAGGTCATTGATGAATTTTCTGAAATGCACATTGACCAAGAAAATGTAACCAGTCTAAGCTAGAGAATGAGATTGGTCAAGATAGCATTGTTTAGCTGCCTAATAACCATATACCCAAAGGATTGGTGCCCCTAGAAAAGTTGTTTGATCATAATGATGTACCTTATAAACCTACCAAAAAAGAAAATGAGTCTGTTGTTCATAAACATAATGTAGGCAGTCCAGCCCATCCAAAGTACATAAATCTGTCCACACACTTGTCTTCTGCCCAAAGTTCCGAGTATTGCACCTTGATAAAACAATTTGCTGATATTTTTTCTTAGGAGTACAACGATCTAAGGACCTATGGCACCAACATCATTCAACATAAGATTCCACTAGGGAAGAACACCATCCCTTTTAAGTAGAAATTAAGACCTATCAACCCTCTCTTATTGCCTTTAATTGAAAAGGAAATCAAGAAGCTGTTGGATGCCAAGATCATAGTTCCCCTAAGGTATTCAAAGTGGATAGCTAACCTTGTGGTAGTAAGAAAGAAGAATGGAGAGATCTGGCCTTGTGTTGACTTCAGGAATCTGAACAGATGCTCTAAAAAAGACAACAACCCACCACCTAAGATGGAACACTTGCTGCAAAAAGTTTTTGGGGCTAGAGTCATGTTTTTCTTAGATGGATTTTCAAATTATAATCAGATTGTTGTACATCCAGAAGATCAAGAAAAGACCACTTTCACTACTCCTTGGGGCGCTTTCATGTACTCGAATATGCCTTTTGGACTAATGAACGTTGGGGCTACTTTTCAGAGGGCCATGGACATAGCCTTTGTGGGAGAGAAGGACAAGTTTGTCCTTATTTACCTTGATGGCATAACAGAAGTTTCCAGCAGTGACAAGAACCATTTGCAGCATATAAAGAAAGTGTTTCTAAAGTGCAGATGGTTTGGAATTTCCGCCAAAGCCATTTTTTCTAGATTTTTAGTGTTTTTAACGTATTTTTAAAATACAAAGGAGAAAAGTTGAAGTGACTTTCTATAGCGATGAGGACAGACCCAATAGAGGAGTAGACCGTATTTAAGGACTTTTGAAGTCTGGAATGAACAAATTTTTGGCGGAATTTCACAGTGAAAAGCATTTCCATGTGTTAGCAAGAAGCGGTTGGTTAAGGGGTTCCAAAGGCCCGAGGCACTCTTACGGTACAGAATAGGTGGCGTCCTCCCCTTTTCACGTCATGCAATGATTGTGTAATGCTAGAAGAGGGATGCGAGCAGACAAAAGCTAGGAGACAAAAAGCCAAAAAAGGGAAAACCCACAATGCAACACAACCGAACCAACAGAAATGGTCATGGAACGTCGCTAGCACGAGCGAGCCACCTGATAGCGAGGCACAATTACTAGAATTTGGTTACTATGCTGTTAGAAAAAGAGACCTCTGAGCTCATGCGTGTTGACTCATGGCATCAAGCAGTTAGAAGCCAAAAGGGATAGATTAAGACCTCTCGAGCCTCAGAAAGCCCGAGAGCATTGTAAAAAGCCTATAAATTGCTGAAAGCTAGAAGAAACAAAGGTTTAACTTTTGGAGACTGTGGAGACTCTGCTCCTCTCAGCGTCTCATCTTCATTCCAGTAATATAAGCTTCTTTTGTTGTTACATGTTCAATTCTCATTTTCTCCTATGTTCTAAGCTTGCACTTGAATAGGTTATTCATGTTTTCTTCTATGTCTAATGCCAAATAAATGTCATCTTATCTCTGCGTTGATAAATTAGATTTGCAAGATTCATTTACTTTCTGTAGCTAGCCATTCATATGTGTTTATGTATGCATCTGCTAGTACAGTCAGTATTCTCCATCTATCCATTGAATCTATAAACTATTGAGCATTAGTGGTCTAAAGCCTTGTAAAGTTGAGGGTGTTCATACATGTCTTGAGTGAAAGCAGAGTTGAAACAGTCATCTAACTTGATCCTAAGCCCAATCCATTCCAATAGTTCAAAGAACGATATTGAAGATTTATATGATACCAGGCATCTTCGAGCTAGAACCTAGGAGAGCTTCCTGGAGTGATAACAATACCAACTAGAAATAACGGAAGACAAAATTGAATGAGAAAAACTAGCAGTATTCAGGAGAGGAGACCCTTAAGCTACCCACAGTGCTGACAAATTAATTGAATTCAAAAATCAATCAATATAATGTTATATAGTGGCATTCTCTCAGGGAGATGAAATAACCTATAAGAAAATATGAGCTATTTTTTAATACAAACACAATCTTAATAAATACGGTTTTTTCATTAATTTTTAAGTAACATGGCGCTGGAAAAATGTCAAAAGAAGTGTGGGAGGAAAAATGTCAACAAAAAAACATTTCATTTTAGAATGTGAGGTCTTCAAAAACATCGAAGAAAGTTATGCACATATTTTTGCAGCTAGCTCTTGGGATAATCTATTGAGCAAAGCTAAGAGCATTTATTGTAAGCATTCCCAAGAAAAGAGCGACATACAAGAACCAAATGGAGAAACAATATGTTCCATACACTATATTTAAGCTAATAGACTTTAAAATAATATCTTGTTCTTCTACAACTAATATTTTTCCAAAAAAATTATATATAAATATTTTCATATAAATATCTATTAAAAATAATTTTTTTTTAATAATTTAAAACATAAACAAATTTTAAAATTATAATGTAAAATAACATTTAATCAACCATATTTAATATATTTTTTTAAATGTGAATTTAATATTTTGTAATATTTCAAAATTTTATATTAATTGGATTTTTAACCCATATTTTAAATTAAAATAAATTTGACATTCAAACCCCCCCCCCCCCTCAAAGGGCAACTAGACTTTCCTTATTCTTTATATTCTTTTATTAAATCATTGAATAATTAAGTTAGTTGGCATGATGATCGAATAGTTAAGTGAGTTTTCATGGAGGTTGATGGAATTAACAGATAGATATAAATATAATATTTGGAAAATATTTTTATTCAATTTAATTACCTAACTGCTACTTTCATGAGTTGGTAAAAACTAATGGATTAATACTTCATATAAACTAATGGTTATGTTTTTTTAAGATGAACACCCTCCTTCGATATATAAATGTATATTTTACTAAAGTGCCCACATATGCATTTTAATAACTTGATTCTAACCTCGAAGCAAATTTGCTTCTATGTATTGTATTGAGACTTTGGATCCATCACATTAGATACAGTAATAACAATTTAATATTGTTGGCTTGATATAAACTTTCTATGTCTGGAAAGATAATGGCAAGGGTTAATGAGCTTGTTATTGGGCATTAAATGTCAGTTTAGCTACAAGCTCAATAACTATATAGCTTTCGATGGGGATGGAGTGTTTGGAAAGCACCGGGCGCGTCTGTTTTAAATGGCTATCGAGCTTACAGCTAAGCAGGCATTTAATGCCCGATAACAAGATGGGGATGGAGTGTTTGGAAAGCACCGGGCGCGTCTGTTTTAAATGGCTATCGAGCTTACAGCTAAGCAGGCATTTAATGCCCGATAACAAGATGGAGATGGAGTGTTCGGAAAGCACCGCGAGCGTCTGTTTTAAATGGCTATCGAGCTTACAGCTAAACAGGCATTTAATGCCCAATAACAAGCTCGTTAACCCTTTCCAAAGATAATTGCTTATATTGTACTATATGCATTGCACTGATTTTCATGTAGTGTTAACTAGACTTTATTTATGTTTACACAATAAATCTGCGTTCAAAATTGACAAGCTAATTGCTTGTATTGTACTATCCGCATTTTAAGGATCTTCACCATTACCATGTAACATTGAATATAATTTTCTCTTCTGTTTATGTACTGAAGCATCTCTCTTTATAGTGTAAAAGGGAATGTTTTTATGTGGATGGTTTTTTGATTTCTGGTTTAGATGGCAAAATTTTAATTTAATTTCTGGAGTTATTTATTGATTAATTTAGATGGAAAGCCCCACTGCCACTAATTTCATGGTGCAAAATTATTTTCCAAGGTTGACGAGAACCATTATCCGCATGACCTAAAGAAAACAACTCCGGAGGCTTAGTGTTTTATTATGAGTTTTTCTTCGAGTATTTTGGGGTTGCAAGTGTCACAATGTTTTTGGTAGAATAAAGAGATTGTAAGTTATTTTTAGTATGTTTATTATTTTTAATGGGTAATTATTTTGTTTTGCTTATTAACTTTGGTTATAAATTGATGTGTTATATTATTTTGTTCTATACTGTTTTATTGCACTACAAAATTTTGTTAAGTGATATTTTATATGGAGGTAATTGTTTTCAATTTTGAAATGTGGATTACATAATAAATATACACAAAAATACAATCTCTTCAAGTTTTTGAAAATGTGCAAAAAAGCCTATAACACTTAGTACTTTACATTGCTTCGTAAGTTGAATCATTCTTGGACATGCTAAAAAGGATATTAAATACACAAATTTTCTTTAAAATGTTGTGAAGTATACCAATGGTGTTTGGGATAAGAGATATGTTAAAAGTTAAAACACATTTTTCTTTGATTATTAAGTGGAGAGGAGGAATTTTACAATATATCTTCAAATTGATTTGTTATTTGTTCTACTTACTATGATTTTGTTGGCTTTGAATCTTTTAAGACATGTGAATTTGGCAGTTGTTGTCAATGCCTATGTAAGACTATTTTTTTGGGACAATACATTCTCTAGGATAAATGTGTTTCAAATTCCCTTGGAAAAATTGACTTTTTAGTAAATCACTTTTAGGTGATTTGAAAATGAGAAAGATTTTAGAATCTATTAAGAAAGATAATCCTTTATGAGGATCTCAGTCTCATCCAAGCCTACCAGGGTCCATCCTACTACTTATGCTTTTGTGACATCTGGCTTCCCAATATAACCCCTCAAACTGTAGCAGTCCCCTAATTTTCTAAGGTCATCTAACTCAAATATCCATAACATCTCATCCATCTTCCATATTTAGCAAATTGAGTTGAAGAAGTTGTCATCTTCCTATTTTGGTCTTCAAAACCATGCTTAGAGATTGTAATTGTAACACCCTCCTCCCACATCCACCCAAGTAACCATGCCAACCAGGGTAAACATGAGACGAGAGGCTACTGTGAACACATTCGACCTCCTAGGTGACCTTAAGGAAGTGGAATTGATGGAACATCACACA
Organism: Pinus taeda; assembly: GCA_000404065.3. Classification (NCBI taxonomy): domain Eukaryota; kingdom Viridiplantae; phylum Streptophyta; class Pinopsida; order Pinales; family Pinaceae; genus Pinus; species Pinus taeda. The sequence continues at coordinate 35,907 of APFE030037700.1, forward strand.
AAACCATCCAAGATAAGTCAACTACACAGACAACGTGTCCCATTGTTGTTTTGGACCTCTTAGGCCATAGTCACTCTCATGATATGGGCAAGGGAGCGCCCAAAGACCTAAAGTCACTCTCATAGGCCCCATTGTTGTTTTGGACCTCTTAGGCCATAGTCACTCTCATGATATGGGCAAGGGAGCGCCCAAAGACCTAAAGTCACTCTCATAGGCCCGCTCTAGCGACTGCGGACTAAAGTTGCCAATTTTCTGCCAGCCACCCAAAGTTGCCAATTTTCTCCCAGCCACCCAGGGATTTAAGTCACTTTTTCAATCCTAGAGCCACCAAGTTCGTATTCAAGCAAGGGTTGCCAACAACATAGTTATGCCTAAAGAAGACAACAACGTATATAAAACATGTAAAAAAATAGTCACTACAAAACAAAATCAATTTTACACACAATAAAATTGTACAAACCTCTAAACAAAACAACCTTAGAATGTTGTGACATATACTTATAATAAAAGAATTTGACAATATCTAATAATAATCTTTATAATTAATTTTCAAAACGTATATGACAACATGTAATCATTAAATAGAAATTTCAAAATATTTATAATAAAATTAAAATATATAAGTGATTTATAAGTAAAAAAAAAATGTGTTTATAAATTATTGAATTATAAAATAACATTATAGTTAATTTTATTTTATAAATTGAAATTTATTTATTAATATGATTATGATAAAACTTAATTAAAAAATATATATTTATTAATTATCATTATTATTTAAAATATAATTGTAAATTAATATGTATTTTTAAATTTAAATTTTAAATTATTTGTTTAACTTCTAATGTTTAAATTAATCAATAAATTATTGTCCATAATATTTATTTAAAAAATATAAAAATAATCTTTTAAATTTATTTATAAAATTCAATCTACTGTTAAATTTCTAGAATTTCAAGAAATTTAAATTTAATATTTATAACAACTCTTACTTATTTAAATCTACTATTTATAACAATTCTTATTAATTTAAATTTATGATAGGGGTTTATATTGGGAGTGGGGTCTAGGGCAGCACCCCAGGAATTTGCACCCCATGAATTTTTTTATGCAGACCCAATAATAGTCAGGTAGACCTAAAGATGGTGGGAAAACATACCCATCGTTTTAGATGGTGGGAAGACTTACCCATGGTTTTTTCATATGGTTTTTGTCCATGTTATTTTGTAGATCTTATCAAGGGAAATACAATTATGTTATAATCTAGGGTTAATGGATTTGGATCTCTTAGTTTTGACATTAGTGTAATCACCAATGGAACTACCCTTAGGACATTTTAGATTTATAATTAAGCTATTAATATTATGTGAAATTTAATTAATTTTATTAGTACAAATTTTCTCAATGACTAATTTATTGGAGAGTAAATAAATGAAAGAGATATTATAATGTTATGTAAAAATTTTGACTCGGTCAAATTACTAACAATTTTCAGACTTCCGATTTTGACAAACCATGGCTTTCCCATGATATTCTTTCAAATGAATCAAGTGAGTAAATTATATCATTTTAACATTAGGCTTATATTTATAGAAATTAAACAGCCCAAAGTGCATTTTAAGTAGATATATATGAAGTGTTGAGATAAATCATATCTTTCAAGGTGCAAACGTTTCTCATGTTTTGTACTAGAAAAAAAAAGCTTTCAACTAGAAAAATATGATACTCAAATTTTACACTCAAAAAATAAATTTTCATTTAAAGAGATTTAATTTTCTTATTTAAAATTAAGATAAATCAACACTGAGTTACATTAATAACATTTTTATTTATATCACTGTAAATAAAGTCGTAAATAATGTGGGAGAATGATTTTTCATCAAATCTACATACAATTATAATTAAGAATAAAATTAAAATATTAATTACATGAAATTCTTATTCAAATACAGTTTGAGTGGGTATGATGATTAAGAACATGCTTTCTCCTAAAAAATTATCAAACCTCATTAAAATTAAAATTAAAATTATTATAATAATAATAATAATAATTAAATTTCCATAACCAAATTGTAAACTTCATTGATACGAAAAGTAAAATATGGAAACTTAAATCATAATTATCATGTATACACGGTGCAAACCTTGAACCTTTCTGGGCACCGGTAATCAAGAGCACTCCCACAACTATAATAACGGCTACCCTTTTCAAATTCCGACATTTCAAATTCATTCGTGTGACGGTTTTTATGTGTGTATGGTTACGTTTTTTCTGTTTTTAAATATAATTTGGAATAGGGGAGGATAAAAAGGCGAACGAATTTTTTTTTAGCTGCAGAGCAATATTCCCGGGGAGAAGGGGAGGAGAAGAACGATGGAGAACCTGCGTCACTTAATGGCGTCGCATTCAACAACCTCCGCGGTAGACGCCGATGAGAGGCTCGATAAGCAAGCCCTTCTCCAAATTCTTTCGGTTACGATGGAAAGACTGGATCCCATTTCTTCGGTTACGATGGAAAGACTGGAACCCATTTCTTTAACTGAGTTGCTCCACCGTGACCGCGTTCTCTACGGCACGCTCTGCGCTGAGGCTTTCAGGACGAGCGCTATCATGACCGTACTTGAGGACAATAATGGCGTTGCCGTCAAGCTGGCAATCTACAATGCGGCTCATTCGCAGACGAACGTCGAGAAGCTTTACCCCAAAGGAGCCAAGGTGGCTATAAGGGAGCCCTACCTTAAGCGCGCCGACGACGGCAGCCTCGCAATCTGTGTTGACAATCCTGCCAACGTCGAGATGCTCGTAAATCAGGAGGAGCCGGCGGAGAGTCTGTTGGATGTCGATGTGAAGGAGATGAGGCAGAAGGGCGACGTCTGCTTCAGAGACAAACAATGGGACGCAGCGGCCGAACATTATACGAAATGCATCGACGCCGCTCTGCTTCAGCTCAACACCACCCTCCTGCACGCCTATTCCAACCGGGCAGAGACAAGGCTTCAGGTGAAAGAATTTGAGCTGGCGCTGGAGGATTACGACAGGGCCCTTCGGATCGATTCCAGCAATCTGAACGCGCTCTACAAGAAAGGTCGCGCTCTGGTTGGTCTGAGGCAGTATAAGGCCGCATGCCGATGTTTGAAAAAAGCTCACAAGGCCAGCCCCACCATTATCGAAATACAAGAGGCGCTTAGCCAGGCCAAGACTTTGTATGCCCAGAGCCGTAAGGTTAAATATGACATCTCGGACTTCCTGCTCGGACGCGCATCTTCTACTCCGGAAGTCGCCGATTTCATAGGCCCGGTAGAGATCAGGGTGAACAATCACGGCCGCGGTCGGGGCCTTTACGCCAAACGAAAAATAAAGACGGGAAAGCTTTTGCTGGTAAGCAACGCCGTCGCAGTTGCTTATGAAGACGATAACACCGGCGGGATCAATTCGGCCTACCGGACAAACATTACAAAAGAAAAAATTGTTGCTGTCGTCGTCAGTGCTGCCATGAAATCGCAGAGATTGCTCCAGCAGCTTTATAGTTTACACGCGGACTACTCTGAGCCTGGTAGCCTAGATGTTCCAGCCATTGATCTGTTTAAGACGGAGGGTCAAATGTCTCCAAGCAAAGCAGCGGGAAAAGAAAAGTTGCTGGTAGATGAAAACCGTATACGCGATATTATAAGTCACAATTCATTCGGTGGAGTCGAACAGACATTTGCTGCAAAGATTTGCGTCCAACGAGGCAAGACTTTTACGGGACTCTGGCTGCTGCCGTCCTTCATCAACCATTCCTGCCTACCGAACTCGAGAAGGCTGGAAGTCGGAAGCGCTATGTTTATTCATGCTTCCAAATCCATCAAGAAAGGAGAAGAGATCACCATTTCCTATTTTGATACCCTCGTCCCATTGCCGCAGCGCCAAGCGATGTGCAAAAGCTGGGGTTTCGAGTGCAATTGTAGGAGATGCATTCTGGAGCTCTCTCTGAAGGCAGCCCTCAAGCCTATAACCGCCCGGTTCAAGGAATTGCATGACAAAACATTGGAGGAAACCAATGCCGCGAGGTCCCCAGAGGGTTTTGATGCGGATATTCCGACATGCGCAGAATTTGCAAAGCTGTTTGTAGAGGCAGAGAGGATTATCAGGCATTCCCGGTTGTTGAAACCGGTAGAAGAGAGAAGCTGGATTCGCGCGTCATTTGTGTCTGCGTATCTTGCAGGAACGCAGTCAAACGACTTCTTCGGCACAACGTTGATGGACTGCGTTCCTTCCAGAGAACAAGTAATGGAGGCCATTCAAAATACTGTGCCCGGGGACATGCGAACCCTGGTCATGGTAGCCCAGCAGTTTAAAGAAGCCGAACGTTTGATAGCGGATGAAAATCAAGTGCCTATTACACAACAGGCGAGGGAGGTATGCAAAAGAGTATTTGGAAGGCATCGTGAACATGTTCTCAAGGCGCTCGTATTACGACATTCAAACTGTTATCTCTTTTAGTAAAAGGACAACTGCCATTGATGATGATCATATCTGATCTCCGCAGAGCGCCATTTTTTTGTTGTAAGTTGTTTTAAATATTTCGAGTAAATAGTTCGATTTCATGGTATACCCAGTATTCGACAGAGATAGAAGCATCAAAATTTTTAATCGTTGCGAGCATGAAGCTGTGTGAGATATAATATCTTAATTGAATCTTTTTTGTTGTTAGCTTATCGAGAAATGATAATGCTTAATCGTTCCTTATTATTGCAATCTTGTACGGGCTAGTTTTTCTTTGGTTTTTAACCTAGGAAAGCAGTCTTTCTATTTTAATGCCGTAAAATTATTCAAAAACATTAAAATTGCATGAGGTGTGGTTGTAGTATAAATATGTTTAAAATAAAGTTATACTTTTTAGGTACTTAAGCTTGTTAAAAATAGACTTGGAATAGGTGGCGGATATATTTAAAAAGTAAATTTTAATGGTAATAGATATTAGTCTGGTTATATAAATGAAAGTGTGTAAATGTGATAGATATAGTTTATAATATTTAAAAAATAATTATTATTATTATTAATGGAAAAAAATAATAGGAAAGTTAATATATATAGTGTATTTTAAAAATATATAACAATATTCTTAATTAAAGAGTTTTATCTCATTTTATTATAGAGATTTTTAATTCATAAATTTAGAGATTATTTTATTTTTGTTATAGGGATGAATTACATTAGTTGGTTCTAAATGTCTATTAAATCTCAATAATGTGATTAATCCAAAAGACAATCTCAATAATGTGATTAATCAGAAAAACAATCTTATTGTCTATAAATATTTTTAATTATGATTACCATGGAGCAATACCAATGCTTATTAATACTACATGGCCAAAAAACCATAACTCATTTCCTATAACATTTTTTAATTAAAAAATTTAATTAAAAAAAAAAAAAACAAACAAACAAACAAACAAACAAACAAACAAAACAAAACAAAAACAAACAAAAAACAAAAAACAAATAAATCTTAGTCTTTAATTTGTGTATATTATTAAAAATATTCTATAGAAATTAAAACCTTATTCTTAATCCAATAATTATTGATAATTAAATTAAAATTTTGAAAACATTATTTCAAAATAAACATACTTATTAACCTAATATATAAATATTAACCCCGGCTGCGGGTGAATGATAGCTCAGTTAATGAGCAGGCGGCGTCATTTATTGACAAATGACCGCCAGCTTAGGACAAGTGGGCTGAAGGCTCGCGAAGGAGTCCGGCCAGAGTAAATGCAGGCGGGATTTTTCAAGGTGGCAGAGGTATTAGGGTGCTGAGAGGTCTCATTTCGATGCCGAGGGGAAGTCATTCGCGAGGTGAGCGAAGCTCAGGTGAGCGAAGCTCTGGCTGTCTGGTTGCGCTGGTTGTCTGGCTGTGGAATTCTCTGGTTTCGTGGGTGAGAGGTGAGCAGAATTCTCTGAGAACGTGGGTGATAGCTGAGCGAAGCTCTGGTTGTCTGGTTTCGTTGGGGAGAGGTGAATCCAACTCTTGGATGTCTGCTTTGTGTGGGAGGAAGACTGTGCATCAACCTCGGCCCTCGGCTCTTGAGGCCTTGGTCGCGAGCTTGAAGCACTTGAGAATTTGGTCTGTCGCTTCGGCCTGTTACGGCACTGTCAATGACAGAATTCTGATTTGTGCAGCGTCGCCATCTCCTGGTGACCTGGTTCGAGGGGCAGTCTTGGAGCGCGCTGCACTTTCTGGGTGCAGGACGGGTCAATTCGCTAGGAGGAACTCCCCTTGCGCGGCTCTGTATCTGGCCTGGCTTCTGATCTGGGGGGTAAGAATCGACATCCATCTCTGTGCCTCTTCTCTTATCTGGTACTTGAAGAGTCTGAGTCCTTGGGTTTGTTCTGGCGCTGAATTATGCCACGTGAACGGCAACGCGGAGCCTGTAGAAGAGGTGGCTCAAGAGGAGGTGCCCGAGCACGGGCCTCTTCGCCACATTCCTCTGCGTCCTCAGAGGAAATTCTCTCTCCACAAGCTCGAACAGGGCGAGGACGAGGCAGAGGGCGGGGTAGGTCTGTGGTATGTCCCTTTGGCGGGCATCCGTCAACCCGGTTCCGCTTCCCCTGCACGTTGGACAATGCTGTGTATTTTGTATCAGTGCGCATTGAAAAATGCGAGCACGCTGACCGACCTGGAGCCCCAGCTGCTCCAAGGCCACCTTCGCCTGTTCATGGTTAGCAATTACAGTCTCAGGAAGCCGCGGGTAAGGTGGCGAAGAATCAAGCTGGACCAAGCGAGTCTGAGAGGAACGCCGCGCCATACACCGACACAAGTGCCTCAGAATCCTATAGCTGCCCGGTGGTGGAGGAGCCACAAGGCACATATCTTAGTCCGATGGTGGAGGAGCCACCAAATCCTTACACCTAGCGTGGCCTGGACATCTGTGGTATGGCTATGCTATGTTCAGTTTTTGGAAGTCGTTGAAGCTGCACCTGTCGACTTTGGGAGTCAGTCTATGTCTATGTTTATTTCTGTAATGTTTATGTCAATCATGTTCTTTGCATTCGTGTCTGTAATGTCGGTTCTGTCCTATCAGTTAAGCGTCTGTAAGCACTATTTCGGTCTTGTAAGGGTCTGCAACCTCCTCCCTTGCGCTGCAGGGAGTGGCAGGTTCAGTTTTGAAGTTTTTTAGTATAGCTATGGTTCTAGGTGGGGATAAGAGGACAGTCTCACAGTCTTCTCTCTCAGGCTTAGTTTCAGATTCAAAATGTCAACTTGTCCATGTAGCCAATTTTTGGCGGCAAATGTAACCCTCTGTACTTTTTTTGTATCATAATAAAAAATAGTTCCGATTTTACACAAAATAATATATATATATATATATATATATAATATATATATATATATATATATATATATTATATATAATAAATATTAAATTATTTAAAAATTATATTAAACTAATTTATAAACTAATGTAAATATATTTAATTTTCATTAGATTGAAAAACAATTAAAATAAAATGATTAGAAACACGAACCATTGGTTTATTTTTAATACAAATTTACTTCAAACTTATTAGAGTGATTGATTTTTCTTCCTCTCAATTTGCATATCTTTTACATCAATTTTACTATAATAGTGGAATTTTTTTATACAATAGTAGTTTTTAACTTATTTTTCATCTTTTATTATATAGTATATTTTTTAATAATTACATATTATTTTATTCCTTTTACTAAAACTGGTTAATATAATGTCTTTTTCACTTAATTTTTATTAATTAACTTATTTTTAATGGTTTGTTAATTAAATATATATAATATATCTATATATATATATATATATATATATATATATATATATATATTATTTTTATTATGTAAAGTTGGGTCTATATATTGATATGTAAAAATATTAAAATTTTCAATTCTGAATAGCTAGGATTTGATAATTTAATAATATTATTTATCTAATAAAATATATGTAAATAGTTTTCTATTTTTTCATTTTTAATTTGTGAAAAAATAATTAATAAAATTTGACTGGCTTTTTAAAGCTAAACCGATTGGAATTGAATAGATTTGTTTCCTTTCATTCAAATGATCTGTTCAATGTGCGTTTGTATACTCGCAATAGTCCTTGTCAAATTGTGGCGATTCGGCGGGGTTAATAAGTTGATGTTGACATTAACTGTGCCACTGATATTCATTCATTTTTTCCGTGAGGTTTGCATTAAAGAGGTTTGCATTTAAGTTTTTTTTAAAGGTGGGTTGAAAAGGTTTTTAATTGAAGTTTTCAAAAAGAAATTGGAAAATTATTTTTTTAAGTTTTTTTAATAATAAAAAAAACATAAAATTTGGGATTTTTTTAGAAAGATAATTTTTTACAGGGTTTTTTTATTGGCAAGAGAGATTACGGCTTTGAAAAGTCCAATAGTATATAAAATTATTTTGATTTTTTGTCAAGCATGACAATGTTTTTGGTGAAGATGGTGCCTTACCGTGGTATATATTGAAAATCATATTTTTTTGGGGGTGATATGGAAAATAGTCTCATGCAATCACAAAAGCAGCGCTAAGAAAATGAAAGAAAATAGTCATGAGTCACAAAACAGACTGAAGAAGAAATGAAAGAAAAAAGTCATGAGTCGCAAAACACGACTGAAGAAGAAATGAAAGAAAATAGTCATGAGTCGCAAAACACGACTGAAGAAGACTAAGAAAAGGAATCGAAAATAAGAGGGAGAGATTGTTGCAGTGTTTAGAAAGGTTCAAGCCACAACCAAGGAACTAAGAAGTCTAGCAGAAGACAAAGAAGAAATCAAGGGTGATTGGTGTAGCTTTGATCTGCTACCACCTCCTATGTTTACAACATTGAGTTCTATAAAACATGCATTGGATGAGAAGTGTTTGTGCAAGGCATCAAAAGCCACAACTTCCAAAGAAGCATGGAAGATTCTAGAAGCAGAGTTTGGCACAAAGGGGAGAGACATGCAACAACAGGTTATGTCACAAGAAAAAAAGTCAATCAAAGATCTAAGATTATATGAGCAAGACTCTGAGATGAAAACAGAGTTTGGAGAATCCCACCCAAAAGTGCATGATGGTTGCCAAGACCATAAAATTGAAACCCATTATGCAAGCATGCATATGGATGAAGAAGATGCAACAAAGATTGCAGAGAGAGAAGCAACATCCTCTGTATGTGAAGCAGAGAAAGAGCATATAGATGCTCAAGGAATCCATTGTAATGTGGAGGATGCAGATGATTGTGAATCCCACTGTGATGAGACACATGTGGATGATGACTGCAAAGTTATATGTGAATTGGTGAATCTAGCTGCAAATGATGGGTTTAGTGAAGTTGAAATTGTAAATGAAATTGACAATGAGCACATGGATGCTTGGATATCCCACCATAGTGTGGATGAACATTATGTTGATGTTATGTGTGGTTTCTTTTTTGAAACAAAGATTGACAGTGGAAATATGGTATGTGCAATGTTTAATGAAACATTGAAGGTTGAAGTTTCCACTGTAGCAACAAGATATGAAGCAGTTGGAACTGCTCATGAAGCAGTATGTCAATCTAACAACAGTTAATGATCAAGAACAAGGTAAAGTGATTGAAGAGTTTTTTATGAGAATATCCACTAACAACATAACTGTGGAAGACAACCTCCATGCAATGGAAAAGAAGCAAGAGGTAGAGCATGAAGCTTTCACTGAAGAGCATAATAAAGATGTTTTTAACATTGTTTTTGAATATGCAGGTGTTCAAAATACCGTGGACGAAAAAGTTGAAAATAAGGTTGTTAATAAATTTGATGCAAATTTGAAGCTCATTGAAGACTAGATTCAAAAATCAATAAAACAAATTGTTGTGATTCTTAAAGCAGCAATTGGAATAAAAGAATTGAATGAAATGGTGAATAATGATGTTGAGTGTGTAGATTATAGGGAAAAAGTAGCAATCCCTGATGATGAAAGTGAAAATAATGATATATATGTTTCTGAAGACAAAGATGAATGCATTGAAACCATTTTTGAGTAATGGAGTAAAAAAGAGATAAGATTCTGCTATCAAGAAATATGGTAGAAAGAAAGTCGAGAATATGAAGCGCAAGAAGCAAAGAAAATAAGACAGTTTGAAGATACAATGCTATGGCAGCAGTCCATGGTTGAACGAATATTTGAAGAGGAAGGTGTACTAGACCAGATCAGATTGTGTTTCAGCACAAATTCAAGAAAAGTCAAAGAAAAATTGAGGCAACAACAAGTAAAGGAATATGGAGCCTACAACAAGAACCCACAACGAAGAATGAAGCAATTTCAAGGATTTAAAATTTGGAAGAAGAGAAAAAGAAAATGCAAAATTGTGAAAGTTTTGAGTCATCGTAAGCCTAGTTGAGACATAAACCAGTAGGCATGTTTGAGTGATAATTGAGTCAATTTCTATTGTAAGCCTAGTCGACATAGTTGAGCCATGTTGAGTCATACGGTCGTAATTAAGGGGGGGTGTTAAAAATTGTAATTACTCCTGCATGTGGAGTTAGCTAAAATTAGAGAGTCAGTTAAGTGAGCGTTTAGTCAAGTCGAGTGATGGATTAAGAGTTAAGTGCAATCCATATTTAGAGTGTGAGTTAACTAAGTTAAGTGTGTGTGCATGTTAAGATATTTTAGGCTAGTCGCTAGTTGGAAAAAGTTAAATACCCTTCACAAGATTCATTATAAGAATTAAATTTTGTGTGATCAATAGAAAAGCCGCACCTCGTGCGATTTATGTGTAAATTTAAGTTTAAGCTCCTCTTCCTTTCCAACGCCAAAATCGTTCTTCACCCTCTTTATCAAATTATATGTTTTATTATAAACGTTGTCTATCGGGACTCTCTCTAAATATCCATGTCTAAGACTCTCTCTTTGAGAAGGATTTTGATCTAGTTTATATACTCCAAATGGTGGTCGATCTTTATTTCGGTCCGCATATCGGCTCAGGATTTGGGTTGGTGCGCATATTAAGAACGTAGTATGAGAGTTTCATATATCTGAGATTTTATATGTGGTTATGCTAGTTTTAAAATTTAAATATTTTGGATAGATTTTTTTTGTGTAGGCATTAATTTTTTTGATAAGGTGAAATATTAATTTTATTTTTTTAATAGTGTGAAATATTAACTTTTGTTTGAAATGTATAGTGCTAAAATTAAGTAAATATTTATATGTGTAATTTTAACCTTTTGAAATATTTTTTAACGATACATTTTATACATTTTATTAAAGTAGTCAATAGGATATAGCTCGTTTGGTTAGAGAAATTGACTGGGGTTGAATTTGAGCATGGTATACTTTTATAATAAATAATTTAAGAATAACTATTTATATTATATTTTATTTTTTTTATTTTTTTAATAATATATTATATTATAGTATTTAAAAAGATATAGTTTGTTTGATTAGAGAAATTGAATATCACTGAGTTTGAATCTTGTCTATTAAAAATTTCTATAGAATTGAAATATATATGTTTTACATATTTTTTTTGCATTTTTGTAAAAGGATGGGGATGCAAGTAAATATTAACAAATGAAAGTAGTGGTTTTCTCTAATAAAAGAAAACATGATCAGTATAAGTTCTATTTTGAAAGCAACATTCTCGAAAAAGTTGTGGATTACAAATACATCAGAATTGACTTCAAAGGAAAGGACTTTGAGGGGTTGGAAAGCATTTTATGCTTTTTAAAATAGATGTAGAGAGACAAAGTTATGGCACTAGGAAACCACTCTAACTCTTTTTACGCTTTTAGTGATTCTAATAATTCTCTACTATTGTGAACTGTGGGCGAGCAGTGCATCCGACATGCAGTGGAAACAAACTGAGAAAATTCAGAAGCTTTTGATTAAAAAAATTCAAAATTCAAAGTGAAGTTCCTTATGTTATCTTATTAAGTGAAATAGGGGTTGCGCCTATTGAAGCAATTGTTATGGTGCGAGCCATAAGGTATTAAAAAAATTGAGCAAATGGAAGAGGGAAGATGACCTAAGGTTGTCTTTAATGACTTATTGTGCAAAAGAAAGAAGACTTAGAAATGGAAAAACAACAATTGGTTTAGTAAATGACTTATTGTTTGAACATGTGTCCCATAAACAGTAAAGAGATAAAAAAAATTGTTATATATAAGTTCCAAAAGAGTATTTGGGATAAGGAGTTAGGGAGAAAGAAAAAGTACTATATTGAAGAGTTTAATCCCACTCATAATCATTAGCAAAAAGCATACATAGGGGCCAATATTTCGCTAAAATTCTTATTTCTTAGTTAAGGACTAATTCTCATCAACTTCGTTGTGAAGCAACTAGAAATAATGGAAGATAAAATTGAATGAGAAAAGCTAGCAATCAATAGGAGAGGAGACCCTGAGGCTGGCCACAACACTAACAAATTCACTAAATTCACAAATCAATCAATATAATCTTATACAATGGCATTTAGTTAGGGAGATGAAACAACCTACAAGAAAATAGGAACTACTTCCCAATTACAAACACAATCATAACAATTACAGTTTCTCCATTGTTTTCTAAATTCCCCCTTTAATAGAGAAAGGGTTGATTTCCTAGTATCTCCCTAAATAATTCAAATTTCACCTTCCTAAGGGGCTTTGTGAAAATATCAGCAACATTTTCACAAGTATTACAATATCCGATAAAATTTACCTTAGGCTATATCATTTATCTAATAAAATGAAATTGGACATCAACATGCTTTGTCCTTGCATGAAATATTGGATTATTTGCCAACTTGATCGAGCTTTGGTCGTCACATTTGATCATTGTAGCCTTCTTTTATTCTTCTCCAATATCTTGAAGAACTCACCTCAACCAAACAACTTCACAAGTTGTTGCACACAAAGCTTTATATTTTGCCTCTATAGATGACAAAGATATAGTTGGTTGCTTCTTTCTGCTCCATGAAATAATCCTAGATCCAACACTGAATGCATAACCTGTAGTAGATCTTCTATCATTCGAATTATCGATCCAATCTGAATCTGAGTAACATGTCAGCTCAACATCAAATGAATCAGTATATTTAAGACCAAAATTGTTGGACACCTAATCCTAAATGGGTTAGTGTGGAAGCTGAAGAGACTAAGTAGTCCAAGAAACCTTGGGATGTGAATCCCAACGGTCACAACAATGTACTATAAATGTATATCTCCTGTTAATAAAATATGTACTCACATGCTTTATCTTTCCTATTGCTCTTATTTTCCATGTGTGTTTAACATGGTATCAGAGCCATGATGTGTGGCCTGTGTAGTTTTCTTTCTCAGGGTTTATCCTTTAGTAAAAAAATGAGATGTTGTTATTCCCTGAGCAACTAGTCTGAGATGCCTTGAATAGTGCTGGCCTAGTCTTCATTACTTGTAACACTCCATTAATTATGCATGTCTGTTCTTCTGAATTCAATAATCGCTCTCTGATTGTCATAAACGTTTAAAAAAAGAGCGTCATTACACCTGTGCCTCTACTTGTGAGCTTGCATGACCATTTCATTAGCAGGCACGACAGTTACTTGTGATCTTGCATGAACCGTTACTTGTTGATTTGTTGACTATTTTGTTTCTCCTCAATTTTTCTGTTCTCTGGAGCTTTGTGACTCTATTACTATTGCGAAATACACTAGACTCCTAGTTTGAATACGCTGCCATACCACATTTTCTGTTCAAGAGCTCTGAAATTGCTGCAATGCAAATCCATGCTCACCAACACCCTCTCCATTGAATAAGATTTTCATTTCCTGGTTTCCTGGCCACTTCAAGGTCATGGGCGACATCGAGTGAAACGAAGCAAAGATTTTCCTTAACATCATCCATGATGTAAGTCTCGTCCATCATATTAATAGCCTAGTAGGAAACAAGCTCCTTGAAATAATTAGTGAGCGCCTTTCCTTCGAGATCAAGTCTTCTAACCCCATAATTAATAGTAGAGTTCTGGTACATGGGAGCCGCTTGGGTGAAGGAGAAGCCTCAAACCACCATGAGGCTGCATTGTGTGTGGGCTAAAAGGCTGATAGGCGACTTGCTCGCCTCGCATAAATAAACCAACGAGGGCGAATCTGCTACTTACAGGGACTGGAACCCTAGATATTCGAAGACAATCTTGTCTGTCACTTTTTGAATGGAGGGCAGATTGAAGAGAGGCTCCACCAAGAGGAAACCTGAAGAGTCTGAGGGTCAAATTTTGAGAAGGATTTATATATTCGATCCAAAATATCTTTTTGCAGGTCAAGGTTTATGAGGTAACCTCTATCGAATGGGTTTATGAGGTAACCTCTTGCTTCCTTTCCATAAAATCGTCTTATTTCAGGAATTTGCCAAAGAGGAATGCCCATGCCTATAACAACTTGGGCTGCCGGTAAGTTTATTTCAGCCATCCACTCTGTAACAAGATGCTCAACCTGTAAACGAGGATTCAGTTCTAAAAAACAATATTCACCAGAATCCATGCTATAAATATACTCAACAGTTGCAACCCCAACATAGCTTACAGACTTTGCAAGTCTCCGTGCACCTTTCTCTAACTGCTTCACAGTCTCTGGTGGAGCAATTGTAATTGGACCCTCTTCTATAATCTTTTGGTGTCTTCTTTGAACATTGCAGTCTCGACTATGTAAAGCTACCACATTTCCATACTGGTCACAAATAAGCTACACTTCTAGATGTCGACTCTGAGATGCAACCTTCATTATAAATATTGGAGAACCTTCAAAGTTTTCTGTGAACTTGTCTATGAATTGATGTAATCTATTAATTTGATGCAAGGAGTGTTGTTTTCATTAAACAGAGATTAGATTTAGAGATTTGACATGACAGTATTGACACATTATTCTTTGTAAATGCCTATGATAAAGCAACTATTGAGTTGGTAACTGTTGACATTGTTGATTTATAGACATGTATTGATGAAGTGGAGTATGATTTCACATTCTAGGGTTCAGGGATAAGTCTTGCATTACCAAAGTATTATTGACTGAATATGTTGATGGATAGAGTCTGATGATGATGTTGAATTGATGGACTAAGTGTTATGTCAGAGTGCTTGACAAGCCTTGATACACTGCTATATTTTTACCACTGTTGGTTTGATCATTGCTATGGCAATGTTTCAATGGACAGAACATGATTGAGATTGCTTTACTAAGACTGTCAACAAATTTCATTTGCAAAGAAAGTCAAAGATTGACTCTTTTTCAGTGTGAGTAGTTTGAATAATTTGAGAAGTACAATAAAGCAGCAAGTCATTTGCTACATTGAAATTGGTATTGTGTTGTGTGCTACAGTGACTTTGTGATATTGGCATCCTGTTACTCATCTAATAGTTGCAATTATTTATAGACCAATTTGTAGCCAAAGATAACATCAGTTCTCTGATTATATTGGTCTAAAATGGATAGAATAGATGTTGTATTGAAACTACTGAATAATTTAATACTTTCCACTGTTGATGAGATGGTTAAGATCAACAAAACCTCTCTTTCCAATTTTAAAATTTGTCTCCAAAATCACAGAGAATATTGGTTTGAGCTTGAGACAAAGCTGCAGCAAGAAGAACTACAGCAATGGAGTCATCATTCTGAACCTGTTTCTGTTCAGAAGATTGAAACAGACTCCCATAAACAGCGAGACAATAATGTTACAGTTCATTCAAATAAAACAACAGTTGTACATGCAGATGCAGAAACTCAGCCTGCACTTCCCAAGCCCATCATCAGACCTTGGGAGCAGCTTATCCACAACAAGCATAGAACCGGTCTTGGTTATGACAAGGACTTGCCCTTTCATATTCCAGACTACTCAAAGCCCATTCAGTTTCAGAGTGTTGGATTCATTCATGACGGTTCACCTGCTCCTTATGATAGTTTAGCTTCAACTGTTCTAGACTCTGCCCCTCTTCCACAACAGTAACAACAACAGATCCTGAAATGCCAACACTGGGACCGAGTTGGCCATTTGAAAGATCATTGTTTTGATCTTCATCCATGTAAGCACTGTCATAAAAACAGTCATTCTTCACACAGATGCTTCAGAAACAAACGTCCTGCAAGAACAAAGATTCATCTAGGATGGATCGCTTCTTGGCAATGGGCATCAACAGCCAAGAAGATATTCCAAACACATGTTAGAACTTGTTCCAGAATATTGAACAGTTTTGCAGTTGAGTTTTCTCCATCTTCTCACCTTGTATCTGACAGGGGGGGAAATGATGGTCATCTACAAGCTTCAAAGTCACATCAAGCGAGCCTGAGCCACAACCTGGCACACCAGTTTCAGAGTTGTAGCTAGAGACAAAGATGCCCGTGAACATGCCTTCAGTTGTCAGTCTGGGGCACTTCCTCTAGTAGAAGACTTCAGCTTCTTGCCAGTTTTGGAAGAGTTCCGGGAACACAATTTAGAACACTTCCTCTAGCAGAAGACTCTAGCTTCTTGCTAGTTTTGGAAGAGTTCCAGGAATTGCATTAAGCATTCCAGAGTTGTTGGTCATCCGTAAACCATCACAGGTTGATACTTCCCTTTTCAGGTTGAAGTTTTACCTTTTATGTGGGGTGAGACCTCCCTTTTATGGTTGAAGGTTTCCCTCTTTAAAACAATAGGATCACTTCCTCTAGCAGAAGACTCCAGCTTCTTGCCAGTTTTGGAAGAGTTTCAGGAACTGCACTAAGTGTTCCAGTGTTGGTGGCCATCCTTAAACCACCGCCCTTTATACCAACATTTCAGAGAGCACATTCAGCCTAGTGCTGCCATGCATTTTTGCACATTTTGTATTACAACTCTCTTCTTGGACTCATACATAACCCTTCGGATTAAGGGGGGGAATGTTGGACACCTAATCCTAAATGGGTTAGTGTGGAAGCTGAAGAGACTAAGTAGTCCAAGAGACCTTGGGATGTGAATCCCAATGGTCACAACAATGTACTATAAATGTATATCTCCTGTTAATAAAATATGTACTCACATGGTTTATCTTTCCTATTGCTCTTGCTGTCCATGTGTGTTTAACAAAAATCAATTGTACCTTTAAGAAACCTGAGTACTTCTTTCGCTGCTCTCCAATGGATTTTTATAGGTCTTCTCATAAATTGACTCAACACAGTAACTAAATATGCAATTTTGGGTCTATTGGTAGTAAGATAATTCAGACTTCCAATTAGTTATCTGTACAATGTACCATCAACCTCTTCTGAACCATCACCAAGATGAAGCTTCACATTCTGTTGCATAGGAACAAACATAACTTTTCACTGATCCATCTTAAACTTTTTAAGCACTTCTCTGACATACTTACCCTGTGAAGCACAAATCTGATGAACATCTTTACAAACTTCAAGACCTAAATAGTAATGCAACTCACTGAGATATTTCATCTCAAATACTTGTAACATTTGCATCTTAATTTCATTAATTAACTTGAGTGAATTTCTTGTAATGATTAAGAAATAAACATACACAGAAATCAACACCACATACCCCTTTGCATCAAATTTGGTATACTGATTTAGATCACTTTGACTTCTCATAAAACCGGTTGCTGGAAAAAGAAAGAATCTATATTTTTATACCATGACCTAGGTGCCTGTTTCAGGCCATACAAATATTTCTTTAATATACAAACTAAATGTTTCTACCCTTTTTCACAAACCCTTTAGGTTGTGTCAAATACACCTCCTCCTTTAATTCACCATTCAAAAAATTAAATTTTACACCTAGTTGGTGCAAATTCCAATTGTACTTTGTAGCTAATGCAATTAACAATCTAATTGTGTTCAATTTAGCTACAAGTGTAAATGTTTCTTCATAATCAATAACATTTTTCTAACAGTAGCCTTTTGCCACCAATCTATTTGTATACTTATCTATGATGTCATCTACTTTAAACTTGGGTTTGTATATCCATTTGCATCCTATAGGCCCTTTTCCTTCAAGAATTTCAGTCAATTCAGAGGTTTTATTTTTAATTATAGATTCATGTTATTCCTCCATAGCGTTTCTCCACTCTTCATATTAAATAACCTCATTAAAATGCATGGGTTCTATGAAATTCAAAACAGTAGTCATGAGATCATAGTCCTTGTACCTTTTAGGTAGTCAAATCTTTTGAGTGTATTTCCTTCGTGCTTCAATGCTTTGACCTCTGTTCTCTAAGGTACTTCTCCACTTCTGATTGAGATTTGACTACTGATGATGTACACATCACTGGATTCTTCCTCGAGCTTTTATTGCTCACTATCTTTTGCTTTTGCTTTTTCTTTATTGTCTTTAACTTCAGGAAGAATGTGCCATATTTCATAGTTGTTATCATTTTTTGCCTTCATCTGTCTATTCATGGAAAATTACATCTATACTCGCAAATACTCTGTGAGTAGATGGATCAAACATTTTATATGCTTTAAATTATGAATAGTATCCTACAAAAATACATTTGATACCTTTAGTATCAAGTTTCTTTCTGTTCTCCTTCAGAATATGTGCAAATGCCTTACACCCAAATATCCTCAAATGATGAATTATTGGTTTAAAACCATTCAAGGCTTCGAATGGAGTCTTGAAATCAAGATGCCTTGTTGAACTTCTATTATTTAAATAAACAACATTACTAATGACTTCTGCCCAAAAATCATTTGAGAGGTTCTTACATTTGATCATACTTCGTGCGCACTCCACCAATGTCCTTTTATTGCTTTCTGCAACATCATTCTGTTGTGGAGTCTAGGGTACTGCGAATTGTTGCAATATTCCATGGTCCTTGCAGTACTTGATGAAGTTCCCCAATTTGTATTATCCACCTTGATCTGAACGAAGGATCTTTACAAACTTCCCTATCTGCTTCTCTGCCATTTTTTTGAATTCTTTGAAATACTAAAAAACATCACTCTTTTTCAGAGGAAGTACACCCAAGTGTACCTTGTGAAATCATCAATAAACAACAAAAAATAATAAGCTCCTCTTAGGGATCTAGTCTACATGGGTCAACAAACATCAAAATGCACAAGTTCTAATACATTTCTTCTTCTCCTATTATAATTAGAGGGGAATTAATCTTCATGAATTTTACCTAATGCATAGCCTTCACAAGCAACATATCATTCTTTAACACAGGGAGATCTTCAACCATACTTTGTTTCTACAGCAACAATAAATCATGATAATTGATGTGACCATACCTTTGATGCCAAATACTTTATGTCGACATAGTTGTAGAAGTCATTGCTTGATGACTTTTGCTGGTAACATCAAACTTGTATATGCCTCCAATTCTAACTCCTGAAGCAACAAGTTTGCAGTGATCCAACAAATCTTTCACTATATAATGTGCTTTGAAAAATTCAACCTTCAAGTTCTGATCTGTAACTATAGGTGCAAAGATCAATTTTTTCTTGGGCCTAGGCACATACATCACATTATGGATGCACATGATGCTGCCATTTGATAAGTTCACAGGTATATCGCCATATCCCATGATCTTATATGCATAATCATCTCTAAGGTAAATGCTTCCACCATTGCTAATTTCCTTGAAGTTTTTGTACCAGTCCTTATTACATGTCATATGAATCGATGCTCCAAAGTGCACAAACCATGTATTAACATTATCCATTTCAGCTGACAATGCAACATTAGACACAAATAAATTGAGATTTTTGAGATTATAATTTAGGGCTTCTCTTGCAAAATGTCATGATTATCTTCTATGTTTATGTGTAGATTCATCATTTTTCTTCTTATAATATTCTCTGGTAAGATGCCCACTTCTTCCACAGTAAAATAATTTCATTCCAAATGACATACCTTGATTTGGTTTCAAACATGGCCTTTTCTAGGGTGAGCTTCCTCCTTTGTTTGCTCCTCCTTGTTTCCCTTCAAAGAATTTTTTCTTTGCCACAAGTGCTAAATATGGATTATGGGGCTTCAGGTTCTTGTGCCTCTCTTCTTCCTACAATAGTATACCTGTCAATTCCTCAAAGTTTGGAAATTTCTCCCTTTCTGCAAGACCTGTAATAAACACTTGGCAATATTTTGACATTCCATTTAATGTGATTGTTGTTAGACCAATATTGGAAATCTTTTGATATTCCATTTAATGTGGTTGTTACTAGATCAATATTAGGTACTAACTCCCCTATGTCTCCCAACTTATCTTTCAATTCTTTAATTCTAGAAATAAAGGCATTAATTGATTCGTTCTCTTCAATTTTAATGTATAGGAGCTTTGTTTTAAAGAAGAGAACTCGATTTGTGTTTTTAGTCACATATAATTCCTTAATTGTATTTCAAGTTTCTGTAGAACTCTTACAATCACAGATATGAGGAACTATATTATCTTTGACAAACATTCTAAGTAGTACCTTTGCTTTATTTTCTCGCTTCTTCCACTTTTGAATTTTTGCAACTATCGTGCCTATAATATGTTTTGCTTCATCCCCCTTTATAATAATCCAGGCGTCATAACCTACCAGTAGTATTTGCAGTGTGAATTTCCAATAGACATAGTTTGTACCATCTATTTTATTAATTTTTTTCAAATATGTCTCCGCATGAGGATTTGCCATCCTCTCCCAATGTCTTTCAAAAAGTACTTCCCGCTTCAAATAGATTTAAATAAAGGCTAAAGGAAAAAAATTATTGAAACTCCTTTATCTATTGGAAACAACAAAAAAAAAAAAAAAAAAAAAATCCCTTTTAAAAAAAATTGATCTTTCATCTAGACGCTTCCCGTTTTGTTTTAAAATATATATATAATTACCGAATACAAAACACTCAACAAAGGATAGAAATTCAAATGTGATTTTGACTTATATGTGCAATGCATATCTCCACATACCATAGGAGCGGAGCATTCATAAATTTTTGGGTTTCATAAGTTTGCCATCATCAAGACAATTGTAACACAGTTGGAGGATGCGGTGGTAGAAATACAATTTTTTTTAAGCTTACCGAGTGCTGCTTGTTGAAATGTAATTCCAACTGCAACGACCATTAAATGGCGACCGTAAACTATTCTAGGAAACCACAAGATTTCCCCACACCTCTTTTGTTGAAAGATGGTTTTTCCTCCAAGGGCAGCGATCACAATCAGCAGATGACACGTGTACAGAGCAGTTTTGTCAAAACAACTTCCCCGGAACGTAAGGTTCAACAGAAAAGGGTTTGCGATATGGTTCGACAACCGTCCAATGAAATCAACGGTTGTGCATAGGCTTGCACCATGGAGTAATTTGTGACTTGACGTGAAGTGAAATCTTTTGTTTGACCGCAGGTTTATCAGTAAGGCATTCAATGAAATTTATTATGGTTGTAGAATTTTGGTAAATGTAGGTAAGCTCTTAATTTTAATGTTTTTTATTTCACGAGTGTAGTTTTGTTTTTACAGCAGATGTTAAACAAAAAGTCAAGTTCTGTTTGTATTCTATTGCAATGTAAAAAATATATGCAGCAGTGTGAAGTAAAATTGTTGTTCGTTCAAAGAAAACAAAAGGAATGCGCAGTAGCGCGAGGGTAATAATTTGTTGAGAGATTGAAATGAAATATGCAACAATGTGAGTGAAATGTAAGAAGAATTTTTACAGCAAGTTGAATGTAATACACACAGCAGTGTGAAGTGATTGTAGTTTTGTTGAGAAAAGAAAGGGAATGTGCAATAGCGCAAATGTAATTTTTATTTGTTGAAAGCAAATGTAATACGCAACTCCCAATAGCGCGTGGGTAAGGTAGACAGAGTTTTTTTTGTAATGGAATATGCAGCAGCATAAATGTAAGAAATTGTTTTTACACACAACAATGTAGAATTTGAAGACAGAGACAGAGTAATTTTTTTTTGGAACTGAAATGTTCTTGTGTAATCCCTCTAGGAGAGGAAGAAGTTTGTAACAACAATTTTTTTTTAATGAATACAATGGCTTTGTTCATATGTGTGAACTCTATTCTTCAGAAAACAATTTTTTGCTTCCCTGTGTTAAGATCCTGTGTTAAAACAGAGTATTATTCTCTGTTCAGTTTTTGTTTGGAATTATCAGAAATTGCCAACATGGTATCAGAGCTTGTCCAGGCTCTTTGAAGGTCTCAAAGAAGCTGAAGGAAGGATTTCTTGTTGCAGCAGCTTCTCCAGCAGAGTGAAGACCCAGTCAAAAAAGAATCCAAGGTATTTCTCAAGTTTTTTTTGTGTCACTGTTGAGGACAGTCAGTTATTTCAAATACAGAGTCAAGTATTTTGAAGCATAGTTAAGAGTGCAAGAATGGCTGGAGCCAACACTAGCATGGGTATCTGTAATACCCAGCTCCCACAATTTAATGGGAAACACTATGACTATTGGGCAATAACTATGAGAGCTTTGTTTGCTTCCCAAGACTTATGGGAATTTGTTGAGGATGGTTTTGAAGAACCAACAGATGAAGATGAGTTTAATAATTTGACTCAGGCAGAGAAAGAACTGTTGAAGAGCTATAAGAAGAAGGATTCTAAATCCCTCTACTTTTTGTATCAAGCAATGCATGAAAGTGTGTTTCCAAGGATAACAGCAGCCAAGACATCCAAAGAAGCATGGTGTTTGGTCAATTTAGAGTGTTCTAAATTGTTGTATTAATTGTCAATCCGGGAGTCGTAAATTGTTGAAGTGCGGCGCACTATATGTGCAAGTTAACCTATTTCTTACTTTTTTGTCGTTTTTGAGTTTTTTGTTTTGTTTTGGGTTTATTTCTGTTAATTCCCTAATGTGAGATCAAAATTCTAAAAGACAAGTATGATATAAATGTTCGAGGCAATGATGTCCTTTAAAATGATTTTCAAAATTTCGAACTTAAAAAAAAAAAAGTTTTAAAACATGCAATGATGAAACTAATTCCTAAAAGAGAGTGAAAATGTGCCACTATTCGAATTAAACAACAGTGAGCTAGTGACCATGAAACCCAGTATCCTTGTTGCTGAAAAAATATAAGAAAAACTGAACTAAAAAAAATCCAAAAATTGCAAGCAAAGTAAACTAAAATCACATTACATCAACTCATATTTTGACCCCTCACCATTCGACTCGCTCTGGATTTAGGAGGTAATCATAAACAACTTGAGCAATCTTATATCTAATTCGCAGAAAATAAAACTAATATCAAACTACACACTCATACTTCAATCCCTCACCATTCGACTCGCTCTAGCTTTAGGAGGTAACTGAGAATGACATGAGCAATTTAATAACTAACTTGTAGAAAAATAAACTAATATCAAACTATGCATTCATACTTCAATTCCTCGCCATTCGACTCGCTCTGGCTTTAGGAGGTAACTGAAAATGACATGAGTAATTTAATATCTATCTTGTAGAAGAGTAAATGAGCAAAACTAAAATAAATAACACAGTGTTGGAACTAAAAACTAAAGGAAATGAATCAGCAGAAGGACAAGAACAATTCCATGTCATTATTCATTAGAAAACTATGTGAAAATTCTCGGGCTGCCTATTGTAATTTGAAACAAAGGCACTGATCAGTTAACAACATTATAAAACGTGAAAAGCTATGGACAGCTATCAAACGTTAATACCATAAGAAATGCAATATATATACAAGTGAATGATTACGGCATAAGGAACATAAAGAAATAAAGCATGAAACTATACAGTAATAAACAAGACCTCGGCTTGTACAGGGGCCCTCTGCACAATCCTCGGACAATCAACGATCAACCATGAATTGAGCTTATAAACAGAGTCTTCTCATGTATTAAAATGCAGTCATAACACAAAGATAAAGTCACGACACAATGGGCTTGTTAACAGTCAAAATTACATTACCAAAGCTAACTAATATGCGTATGAGAATGCATTATTTATAACAGAGGATGACATAACTACTTTCCTACAATCTGTGTTGATAAAAGACACGTAAACAACCACGTCCCGAAATCTAACATTATGGTTGTCGTGAAGATTAAATATTTGGAGGGTGGCTGTTGGATTCGGTTCATGGAGCAGTCCACAAGTGTTGATTTGTCCCCTGAGATTTAGAAACAGCCACGCAAAGCTTCACGTGGTGAAAAATAGAGTTTTATCACCGTAGGACTTTTAGGTTGACCACCACTTTGCCCTCCGTTGACTATGGCCTCTTTTGATGAATTCAACTGAGCCAATAGGACTCGGTCCATGTCCACGTCGTTTCCAACTTGCCCATGTTGCTCAATTCACCTGAAGACACATGCGATATAGACTTTGACAAAACAGCTGTGAAAAGTTGGGTTGGCTGCGGAAAGTGACAAGATTCCGCAGCTTATAAACAAAAATCTAGTTCAAGTAGAAACACAAACACATAGTCAAGAAACCACTTTAAATGCCCCTTTTTTAGCTAATATGCAATGATACTGATGACTCAGGAGGTTCAGATGAATGGAAAGAAGCTAGAAAAAGGTGTGGGAAAGATGCAAGTTTGGGACTCAACATACCCCCACTGTGAAGGTGTTGCACATCCTCATGCAACCAAAATTTTGACGATCCCCCCTTCAAATCATATGTTCTGAAGCTTCTGCCAGTACATCCAGCCCTCTTCCTCTCTTTCTTGGTGTTGCTAACATCTTGGGCTTCTTCATCAAGCATCTGAATTTAAGATTAATCAGTGCTCTACTTATCTTCTTGCATTTCTTCTTCAATTTCTTGTTCTTTTTGTGCCATAGTCCCAGGTGTAGCATAGTGTTGTCATGGATGATCTTGTCCAGTCTGCTCTACTCTTTGAGTGCTTCATTTTCATTTCTAATATCTCGATTTAAAACCTCCAACTCAAAGATTTTTTGTTTCAACGATTGGACTAGAGCTTCTTGTGCTATGTGAGGCTGAGTGGATGAAGTGCTGGGACCTGTGGCTGTTATTTCTAAGGATTCTATGTAATCATACACCTCTTTCTGCCTTGGATCTATTTCAGGTGTCGTTTTCCTAGGGCTGTCCCTAAAATGCTGTGGAGGAGAATTGACTTCAAACTCTGGCCGAAAAGGACTCATGTCATCATCTTGAGGACTAGTTTTAGCGTTTGGCTGAGAATGAGGTGGACTACTGCCAGTTGGAGTTTGTTCAGGTGTTCCTTCTCCCAAATCAATAAAATGGGGTCCTTTCGTTTGTGCTTTTCTCCATTTTCCCTTAAGCCTACTGCTTCTTCTTACATATTGCGGACTACTATCTTTTTCCTTTCGTTTTCCTTTTCGTTTCATTTTGGCCATAGTTGACTGTTCCTGAAGGTGAACTAATCTCTCATACAATACTTGATGGTCTTCTTCTGAGGAAGGGGTTTGATGCACAGTCTCAATGCTTCTTTTCTATTTTGATTTTGTTGGCTTTTTACCCTTGGTCTTTTCCTTCCTCCTTTTAGACAGTCTTTCTTCTCTACTAGTTCTCTCAA
This sequence comes from Pinus taeda, assembly GCA_000404065.3. Taxonomy (NCBI): domain Eukaryota; kingdom Viridiplantae; phylum Streptophyta; class Pinopsida; order Pinales; family Pinaceae; genus Pinus; species Pinus taeda. Next base: position 61,309 of record APFE030037700.1, read on the forward strand.
CTGTGTTAGTAGGAGTGCTTTGAGTTTTATCATCTGTTCTCTTTCTTCTACCTCTTTTTGATGTACTGCTTTTAAGGGTTTCTTGGGGTTCTTCAAAGAAATTTCTAATTAAAAATTGCTCCCAGGTTTCCCTTTTCTCTTTTAATTGTTTTTCTATTAGGATTTTCACGAGACCATGGTGATACAAATGTGGTTCTACGTCCCCCAGATGCTTTTGGACGGTTACAAACATCTTTTTCAAACTGTTTAGTAAAAGGTATGGCAGATTAAGGATCTGGTTATCTAGGAAATTCATTAATAGACGTGCATGATACATTTACATTGCTCCAAAACGTCCCTCATAGGTGATAAACTTTTGAATAACTAACAGTAAGCTAGCCCACTCTTATTTTAAAGCATGAACATGAATTCCCTTTTTGAAAATGGTGACATCCATACCTGGGTCATGTAAGATCACTCTCCAAGCTTCATCACCAATGCTCCAGTTCTTAAACCAACGTTCACCTCCCTGGGGAAGTTCTATGGCAGCTGTTATTGACGCTTCAATTACTGTGAATTTTAGGTCTCCAATTTCCACCTCTAGTCCGTCAAAATACCTTGCAAAGGCCTTTGTAACCTCCCTATGGTAGCCTTTGAATTTCTGGATAAAACGTAACCACCTGGCCTTCTTCAATATATATTTCACTTGCGGGTATCCTTCAATAATTTTGGGTCCCTGTGGTTCTGCCCTCAACAATCGTTCCATCCTTCCTTATATTCTTTAAAACTCGTCTGAATTAGCAGAGATGATCAGGGTTTATGAAGGAGACCGGCAACTCTAAGTGGATATTAGAGAATAGGTACACGGAATGAAGTGGAACAGAGAACAAAATGGGGTGAAGGCTTATGTGAGCACAGTGGAAATGAAGCCGTGAGGTCAATAGAATAGTAGGGGGAGAAAGTGCATCTGGCAGTATTTAAAATTGGGTGGTTGTAGAGTGGATGCAAGCACGTTTATAAAACGATTGCGGATTTTTTGTGGCTGAAATAAGCCGTAGTCAAATCAACCATGATCCATAATCACAAATGGAGTGTGAGAATATTTCCAAACTTGAGTTAAATCCAGGAATTAATCATAAGACTGTTGGAAAATAAATGCATGGCTTATGGAGGAATGTCGTGGAATGAAATGGTTATAGAGGCAATTACGTTAATCATTGCATATAGTTGAGCTCGTGATTTAATAACTATGCAAAAATGTGTTAGAATGCCATTTGAAATAAATTTTTGTTCATACCTTGGAATTCTTGTCATTTTTCTTTAGTCTTCAATTAGTTGCTCCTCGTTGGTTCTTTTGAATACTTTATGTCTTCATAATATATCGTCATACCTGCATTTGATTTCATGATTGTTGAACTAACATCTGACTGTAATTTTTTTTTGAAAAATAGAGTGGTGTTTGCAGAAACCCAACTGGCTGCAGAATCAGTGAGCAGCTGTGGAAACTGACTTTAGCTGCGGAAACTGACCCAACAAGCTTATAACTGAATGAGATGTATAAACGATGACTGATTGGATGAAAATGGTCATAAAAATTTTTATTAATGGAATGAAATGAACGAAATGGAGTTGAAATGAAGTGATGTGGAATGGAAATGAGATGGAGTGGAATGGGAATGATGTGGAGTGGAATGAAAAATGAGAGAGAGAAAAAAAAAATTAGGAAAATATAGGGTGTCAGGAATTCCTAATTTTCGCCCTACATTTTCTATATAAGGCTGCCAATCAGTGATTGGTTTTCAAGCTTATACAATTTTTTATTTTTTATTTTTTAACAGAAAAGAACAAAGGCTAGGCTAGTGGAGAAGAAGGATTCTTCTTCACCAGCCCTATTATAGAATTATCTTGAAACATTTTGACAGATTCCTCTTTTGAGAGTGGCTTATGATAGATCTTTAATCTGTGGCCATTCACAATAAGAGGATTTTGAGATTCGTTAATGGTCTTGATTCTTACCGCTCCATTGCTAAAGATTTTGTCAATCTCATATGGCCCAAGCCAATGAGTCTGAAATTTGCCTTTAAAGTCTTTAAACTTAGAATCGAATAGCAATGGCTAGTCTCCTTCTTGAAACTTTTTCTCTTTGATGTATTTTTCATGCCACTTAGCTCTTTGATATTGAACTAGATCAGTTCTTAGGATTTCTTCTTGTCTAATCTCATCTAGCTCATTCAACTGCTCCATTCTATGCTTTTGGGCTTCCGATAGATCCATCCCCAACTGAACCTCCATCTTGAAGGTTTTGACTTGGAACTCAATGGGGAGCAGGACTTCTTTCCCATAAACAAGTTCATAGGGAGAATGTCCTGTTGTATTTCTCCATGTAGTTCTGTAGGCCCACAAGGCTTCAGGAAGCCTTTCTGCCCAATCTCTTTTGTGTAGATGAACAGTTTTGGTGATGATGCTTTCAATAACTTTGTTTGTAGATTCTATTTGGCCATCTGCTTGCAGATGGTAAGGAGTAGATTTCCTGTGCTTGATTTTGTATTCTTCCATCAGCTTCTCCACCATGTTGGATTTAAATTGACTTCCCTGATCCGTCACAATTTCTCTTGGGACACCAAAGCGAGTAAAAAGATCCTCATAAAGAAAACCAACAACTAAATTTTCAGTAGCAGAAAGAAATGCTTTGGCTTCTACCCATTTAGTGACATAATCAGTACATACCAATATATACTTCTTTTGTTTAGATGGTGGATTAATAGGTCCAATGAAATCTAAAGCCCATTTTTCAAAGGGTTCGATGAGTACCTATGGTTGCAATGGAATTTCATTTGAAAGAGTCGATTTCCCTACTTTTTGGCAACCGTCACACCTTTTGACATATCCTTTTGTATCTTTGAAGAGGGAAGGCCAATGATATCCTAAAGAAAGGATTTTATAGGTCGTCCTTTTGTCAGCAAAGCTTCCTCCGCATGGTTAATCATGACATTCCTTGAGGATGTCAGGCATTTCATCTTCCCTAACACATCTTCTGATCACAAAATATAGCCCTGCTTTAAACAATTCGTTAGAAATCCATGAATATTTTGAACTCTCCTGAATAATATTTCTTCTTTCACTAGGAAATAGATG
>APFE030037705.1:4634-18082 GCA_000404065.3 Pinus taeda
AAAACCATAGGTGGGTCCGCCCAACCTAACATAGGGTCCAAAACCAAAATTTTCCGGGGCGCTGCCCCGAACCCCATAAAGTGGGGTTACGAGTACCCCTCAAACCCCATATTAACTATGTGGAAAGAATATAACACAACCCAACAAAGGTCAGTAGTACTAGGATTTTTTTGGCTAATCACCTCTGAACCTAGGTCAGGCCCCTATAAGCCAACAAACAGTGAAAGTGGGAAGAGTATCTTCCACTATTAGAGTTCGATTACAATAATGGGTATCAGGAATATTTGAAGATGAGTCTATTTAAGGCATTGTATGGGTAGAGTTGCAATACTCCCATCAGTTGGAGTGATCCAGTTAACAGGCTGTTGATTGGACCGGACATGTTGGCGGAAATGGAACAGGAAATTTAGGTAATCAAGAAATATCTAAATGCAACACAAGATAGGAAGAAAAGCTATGCAAATCAAAATAGGTTGTTTAAGGAGTTCCAGGTTGGGTAACAGGTGTACTTGCATATCAAGTCGAAGAAGAGCTCCTTATGGATTGGATCATGTGCCAAGCTAGTATCGCGGTTTTGTGGACTCTTTAGTATTATTGAGAGGATTGACCCAATAACATATCGACTTGCACTGCCTCCGACAGTGAAAGTCCATGATGTTTTCCATGTTTCATTGCTTAAGAAGTATGTTAGAGATGTTGATCATGTGATTGACTGGTATGTATTACAGGTGGAACCAGACAGAGAATTCTAGTTGAAGCCTCAATGTATATTGCAGAAAAAGGTTCTCATGCTCTGGAACTGAGAAATCGAGCAAGTTAAGGTGCAATGGAAGCACTTTGGGCCTGATGAAGCTACTGGGAGATGGCAGATCAAATACGGGCTATGTATCCTTCTTTGTTTGTTGGTTGAGGCAAAGCAATTTTGGTATGGTGTTTTGGTATCTATCTTGGTATATGTTTTGGTATATGTTTGGGTGATGTTGTTATATGTACATATGTATATGGATGTAAATACTGCCATGAGATACGTTATGAATCTCCAATAAGCGATATGGGTGTCATGTCATTATGATGTTATGTTTTTATGTTTTCATGTTGGTTTGTTCTCAGCAGGTTTATCATTGTAAATATTGCATCGAGATAAGTTATAAAACTCCATTGGTAATATGTTTTTCCTTGGTGAAAATTCCATGTAATGAAAGTTAATAAAGGCAAAATAATAATCACGGTTGATGGGACACTTATTCCAAGTTGAATTTTGGGCAAAATCCTAGTGACGGGGATCACTTGTGATTGATTAATGGCTAAGGAAATTGGCAAAGGAAATGGCTAAGGCATTGGAAAGGTAAAATGGCATTTTTGGCACATTTATTTATGAAAATAATGGAAATTAGGAGAAAAGGGAGGTGAAAGGTCACATGTTTCATGTGAGGAGGAAAATGAAGGAAAATAATGGAAAATGAAGAAAATAGAGGCCTCATTAATAAAAAGGCTTCCGAGTAGCAGTTGGTAACCTTTTGGCAGTTCAGTTTTGGAGCTCTCTCATTATTCTCTCTATCTCATACTCTTGAATACTTAGAGTTTTCTTGGAGCACTCTTGGAAGGTGTGGGGCATACTTGGATTTTTGGAGAAATAAGGCAAAGGAAGAGAAGGACAACACAAGCAAACATCAAGATTAGTAGCTACAACGAGATTTGCTTGCACGTACCAATTTACATGTATGTTTTCCTCACTAGTTTTGGCATGCATGGCATATGCATGTGGATTTTTTGTCATGATCCATCACTAGCATGGATGATTTCCTGGATTGACAGTGGATTATCTAGCCTTGCCATTTCTTGGATAGCCATGGAGATTCTGGGTTTATTTCATTGTTTTGTTTTGGTTGGTTCTCATGTTTCCTTAGCTTAGTTTGAGTTATTAGTTCCGAGAAGCCCTAGTTGGAAAAACACTCTAGAAGCCCTATAACAGCTTGGGTTGAGTTACTAGTCCTGGAAGCCTTGGTTGGACGAACAATCTGAAATCCCTTGGTGGGTTGAGTTACTAGTCCTGGAAGCCTTAGTTGGAACAAACGCTCTAGAAGCTCTAGAAGCCTTGGATAGAGACCAATCTGATGATGGTTTTGTGATGTCCGGCCATGAGGTGGAATCATTGTTTGATGGGTTGAGGTGGATGGCCTCTGGAAGCCTTGGATGATTTTGGATTGATGTTTTCTATGAGATCCCATATTCATGCTTGGAATATGACACAGGGGTGAATGGATGAAGAGAGATTTGGCTCAACCATTCTCCGGTTAGGTGGAACATGGAAGTCCCATCCTGTGTTTGGATTTTGCATCATCAATATGAGGTTATTTATCCTTGTATTTCCATGAGTATTATAATGTTTTATATGTGGATCATATGGTTGTGATTTCATTGGTATTTATGTTTCTATTATGTTGGTTATGTATATGTTTATGACAGTAGTTATGTACGGCTCTCATCATGTTTCTACTTGTAAATGAATGGACAATGTATCTATGACCTAATGGATGAAATGGAAGTTGATGTGTCAAGGAATCAATGCTACTTAGCGATTCTCAGCTAAGTATCAGACCCTTATGCTCATATATGTTATTTACACTTGTAGATTACATATTCATGATATGTTTGATGAAATGCATATCATGGCTAGTAGGGGTCCAGTCAAGGTCTTATTCAAGTAATTTCTTTTGCAATGTCATTTCCTTGTTATCTTATTGTTCTAAAGATGCCATTCTATTCTGGGTAGTGACCTGGTCTCTGGGCCTGAAAAGGTGGCTCAAATATCGGGGACATTGGAACAACACTGTGCAAAAAAGTTCCTAGACGCTGGCTTGTAGGTTTGTGAGAGCATCCAGACGTCCCTAGATGTGGGCATGCCCATAGCATGAGAGTGTCCAGAGGTCAAGTGGTCCAAAATCTTAGTGGGACCTAGGGGCTAGTTGGCAGAAAGGTTGGGTTGGTTCCTGAGGGTCCTAATGATGATGTTGAATGTCTATATGATGTGTTTCCATTAGTTCCACTTCCTTAACATGACTTAAGAGATTGAATCATATCATAGTGGCCTCTCGTCACATGTTTACCCCAACTGGTTGGTTGCTTGGTTAGATGTGGGAGGAGGGTGTTACAAATACCTTCATGAGTCTAGGATGGCCCTTCATTAGATTTACTTGGTGTAGTAGCTTTCTTTGGAGGTACGTTGGAAAAAAATAGTGGCCCCCCTCTTTATTACAATGAGAAAAAGGGGAACTTCGAATGAACAATTAGGCCACTAGTAAGTTACATACCTTAATTTGGAGAATATCATAATGGTTGAAGCTTTATTGATACATCTCTAAGATTTGAGGCCTTTTGGATTAAAAAATTTGTTTTGTAATACTTTGTATGTAGTTTTTTGATTCCATAGGTGTGAACTTAATTTGATGTGCCAACTAAAATTTACAGTAAATTTCCCAAAACTTGTTGATTTTTTCCTCTTCCCACAAGAAAACTTGTGTAACATGCCACTTGTCCAAGTACTGAAATATAATACTGGAACTTGTAACTAAGGTAATTCTATATATCTCCATAAATTCATGAATATTTCATATTCTAAAAATTTCCAGACAAGAAGATATAACAAAAATACCAAGTGACTTGTTTAAAATTTATTCCATGAATGTTCACAAACCCTAACTTCCATAGTGTTGAGCCACTTATACAAAAAAATTGCACAAACCATTGCGCCATCACAAATATTCCTCCTCCCAAGAAATATTTTATGCCTATAAAAGAAATTGAAATTTTAAAAATGTAGGTGGGGTCCCTAAGGGAAATCATTCATATCAATATCATTGACATAGTTTATTTTTTGTCTGGGTACTTTGTGCTATGAAGGAATTTTGTATGGTTCTACATATGGTTGTATTTATAGCATATGGATGATTCAAAGAGGCCAATTATTTTTTTATTATTAACACATTATTTATCTCAAGGTTGTGATTCCCTCTTCAATGTATTTACAAGTTTGAAAATACATGCCCATTATCAACATACGACAAAAAGGCGTCGCCGCTCATAAGATGATCATTATTCCAATGACACGCTGCATTTTCAACTGAAAGGGAAGGGATATCATTGGGCTTATGAGAATTAATACATATATGGATTCACAAAAATCATATTTATCATAAGAAACATAAGTGCAAGGCTTATATGGAAGAGCCTTACTCTCACAACATATATATAACATGACATATGGCTCCACAGTTGCACCATACACTTGGAAGATGTTCCAATGTACAGAGGATTGTCTCCCGCTGCAGAGGGAGGGTTTATGTCATCATTCCATCCCTTATAGATGGTATACAGGCATATTTGATCCATTTGGAGACCCATGAGGATGTCCTTGTGCTCCCGCACCCACTTGGGAGCACCACAGGTTCTTCCTTGGAAAACAAGGGGCCAACCCCTTTTCCAATATGTTTGGAGTCCATTTCTACATCATGACACCCCTTGGGATTCATTAGGTCTCCTCAAAGGCCCAATGAATCACTTTATTAATCATTTGACCCTCTTGAGAGAATTATTCTTATATTATTGAGCTATTTGGTGGGCTTGACACCAAACATATTGTTATTATGGACATTATTTTATTCTAAGGGCACTTTTAGTCCAAATTAGATCATTTGAATCCCTTAGAGAATGGTATAAATAGAAGAGAGGCATTCTATCTCAATCATCATCACTTGGATTGGGTTCTTATCTATTGTGATATTTTTGTTATCCTTTTGGAGGAGGATTTTGGATGAAATGGATGAACTTTGATGTTTGGATATCTCTCTCTTTTCTTGGAGCTTCATTATTGGCATAATTTGGTGATTGGATATACTCTTTCACATTTAAGTAATATCTTCATGTCTATTCTTGTTATTTACTTTAATACCTTGATGTTGCTGGGATTTCCGCTATACTGGATCTGAAATTTACTGCTTTTGTTATGCAAAATTGTGGAAATTTAGTATTTTGTAGCCTTGCATCATCTCATGTATCATGTGTGAAAGGATGAATGTTCCTATAGATTTTTTCTATTGAACACATCTTTATACATCCTCAATTATTTCAAATTGAAGTATAAGTTATTCTAACAGCTGCTCCCATGCCCTAATTTCCATGCGAAGTTGTCTAGAAGTCTCCTTAATTGGGTGTACTTCCTCTAAATCACACATCTAATCTTGAATCCATATTCCCATAAGGATAAAGCAATGATCCTTCCATAGGTGATCATTTTCAAAGATAACTCCTCTTACCTTACCCTTTTTTTCTAGGTCTAGCCTCCATAGGTCACGTAGGGTATCAATTTTCTCATTATTTAGCCATCAAAATAATTTTATCTCTTTCCCACAATTTCATTGGTGTGTCCTCAAGGATCCCTCCAAATTTCATGAAATTTTGACAGTGGGATCTTGAGATATTTCAAGCCCTAGCCCGAAGATCAATTCTTGCCCTTGGTTTCCCATTGGCTAGTGACCTCATTGGGATCATAGCATAAAATCATCAAAGGAAGATTATTTCTTTGATACCTGGACCCCTTCCCATCCCTAATTAGGTCAGTGCACCCTTGATTGATGAACTACATATCCTTAACCTAATTTTGGGTCCACTTGGCCCTTTGTGGTCCCACAAATTTTTGAATCCAATTCCATAAAGATCACTTAACAGATACGCATTCATAAAGAAATTTATACTAGGGGCTTCCTTAACAAAGCATACTCCCAAACCCTATCCTCAAAAATCATCTTAGCCCTTCCTAGAGAGCCCATCACCTTGCTTCTAAAGAAAGAAACCCATTTAATTGAGCCTCTCTTGTGAATAGGTTTAGGAATCACTTCCCTATATTATCATTGACTATATAATCTAGTGATTCATCACATACTAGGACTCCTCCCATCAATGAAAGTTTGTAAAGAGTAGGGAGCCTTAATATGAGGTGAAATTTGGCTATCAATCCATTGTTGCCCTCAACCTAGTAGTTGCTCTATAGGATCCCCTCCTAGGACCCCTGCTAGTTTGAGCAGTAACAGAGGACATATAAAAATGCGCTCACTAAGTATTCCATATGGTTAGTATATGTTTATAATAAGAATTTTGGCATACTTTGGAATGGTTAAAGATCAAGACTCATCCATAAGATGACATGAATTAGACATGATGATATTGATCAACATTGAAAATGGTTTCTTGAAGAAAGAAAGAGAGTTGATAATAACAACTCCAAGGAAGAAGAAATTGCAACTTATTCCATGGGCACTTTTATTACAAGTGATTGGCATGGAGAAGGATCTTTGGTAAAATATGAAGATAAACCATGCGAAGGGATGTTGATCTCAGAAGTAATCAGAATCCAAAGAGGCCATCATATTAAGGTAATTTTGATATTGATGTCTTGGTTTCAGTTATCTAATCAATATATGTTTTTCTACCTGGAAGGAAATTGCAGAAAATCACAATGGAAGCTGAGCCAAGTATATCTATAACTATTTATTTTGAACTCAAATTATTGAATACATGGATTGAGTGAATGTTTTTAGTAGTCCTTGAAGAATTGTAAGGTCAAGATGTTTACATCATCTTGGGATTAAGAGGTAGCAATACAAAGAGACAACCCAATGTTCATATGAACATTGAAGACCACTTTCATGTTCAAATGGAGCTATGACTAAGATTTACTTTGATTGTATAAATATAATGCCTTTGTTTATTATGAATAGAGGAAAGTGATATGAAAGGTTGATGCCTCGAATCTTGTCACAGTTTGGTTCCATCACATTCAAGAAGATGAAATATTTATTTGATAAAGATGTGAAGAAGAAGAGGATCCATGTAGCTACTTGAATATCTCCATGAAGGACTAATATATTATATATTTATCAAGACACACTAGAAAGCTTCCCAATTGAAAGGAAGTAAGGAATCTCCTCTATATTTAAAAGGGAGTGAGAAGCCTCCTTGAATGCTTAAGAAGGAGCAAGGATCAATTCCCTAAACAAGAGGGAATGAGGATCTCCTCTCTAGTTGAGAGGAAGTGATTTTAGACATCATATTATCTTCTTCATGTGTCATGCATTAGGTTAGGATTAATAGCCATACATCTAAGTGAAGACCATGGAAAGATAATGGTGGATGAAGGATTGGATAAGAATTTGAGATAATCTCCTTGAAGATACAGAATCCAAGATAGGAAGTAGTCTTGTTGACCGACACTCTTTGAGGATTGGACAAGTATCCAAGACAAGAGTGGTCGAAGAGGACCGATATTCTTGGAGGATTGGGAATCCAAGATAAGAATAGTTATAGAAGGACATACTTAGTGAACATTCGAATGGGGTATGTACCTTAAGAGGTAGTGTGATGTCCCACACAAATCCTCCCAACAATAGGCTCTAAGGTACAAATAAATAGATATTTTCAAGTTAAGGCCTTACTATGTTGAAAATGTTGGTTATGATGTTGATGCTTAAATATGGTTTACTAATCCGACTCCTCTTATGAGAACTCTTCAGTTTGAGAATATCCTTGTACCAATTGTATAATTATGAATTCCTCCCTAGTTAAGAGGGAGTGTTGGAAAATGTAACTAGTTTTGGTCTTTACAATTGTCATTGTAATCATGTCATTATAGCTTATGCTACAATCAAAAGAAGAAAGAAAAATATTACTTTTAAGCATGGGTTTCATGCTCTATTTGAATTGGTCATCTAGGTCAAGCATGCATTTCATATTTATCCTAGGGTTTTTCTAGTCAAAAGAATATTTTCTTGAGTCAAGAGAGTCTTTATCATTTGTGTAAGACCCTATTGGGAAAGTTGTAACATGTAAAACATATTATTTTTATGTCTAGAAAGTCAAAAAGACCTCCAAGCACAAGTCAGCCCTCCCTATGACAAGTCGACCTAGAGGAAGTTATTCGACCTCCACATATGTGTATATATAGAAGTAGCTTCAACCTCATTTGACACACATTCAATCTGCATAAGAATATTTCAATATGAAGCAAGGAACAACAAGGAAGCAAGAGCGAAGGTATAGGAGAGAGACATATCTCTAGGAGGAACCAAAATTATGATTTTTATACACATGTGAAGGAGTTAGGGTTTCTAGAGGTGTTATAGGACCAAAACATTACAGGCTGAAGTTGTAAACTTGGATAGAATGTTGAGACTCTAATTTGACCAAGTTTGATTCTCGTTGACCTTGAAGACATTGACTTTCTTGAAGGAATATCTCTTGGAAGGTTGACATGTGTAAGAATGGTAGGCTTTTTTGCTTTTTCTAAGGGGCCGAAGTTGTAGATTTGAAGTAGAAGGTCAAAATTTTGAAGTAGAGCAGGCTGGAAGAGATTTGACTTTTGTTGACTTTCTCAATATTTGACTTACATCAAAGTTATTTTGGAAGGGTTGACTTGGTGCTTGGAGGAGGTCTTGAATTTATTCTTGGGATCTTGGAATTATCATTTTAATCGATTCTATAAGAAGAGAAGAGATTATTTATGGGTTTTCCCCTTGGAGGGGTTTTGCCCTGGCTTGCGCTTATATTTTGTGTCCTTTTTTATTTTATGATCTTTAAGGTTTATGCTCTTGATAGTTATTTGATGAAGAGAATTTAATAAAGAACACAAAGAAGATAACTAAATTTCACATGTAATTATTAAGGATGAGGAGAATTGTTTAAATAGTTTCCCTACTTGATTCTCCAACACTTGAATGAGATGAGCACAAATGTAAAAGGGGGAAAACTTGAAGCATTATCTCACCCTGGGCTCATTAAACTAATTGTGTACAATACCTTGCATAGCCCAAAACATAAGGTTCAATGGATTGATTTTTTGGATATGGATAGGAAATCCTTCTTAGAAACTAAGGAGGCTATAAAGGAGTAGAGAATCATAAATAAAGGAAAGGAAAATATCAGTAGCCCTAAATATTCCAAAAATAAACCAAAGAAAACTATCAAGATGGAACCCTTAAAAAATGAAGTAGTTGTAACTTCGATCAAGCTAAGTGTAGGTTTTAACATTATGTGATTAATTGTTCGAAACAAATTCTTAATAAATAGAAAATATGCAATGGAAAACACACACATTAACAAAGAGATCTTATCTTGGAAACTTAAACTAGAAAAACCAACAAGATTTTTTAGTATATTTCCGTACAATATTACAATACAAAATATAAATCCTGAGGCATCCTTAAACTTCCAATCCATTTATCATGGATTAGAATACAATCACCATTCCTTAATTAAAATTACAAACCATGGAAAAACCACCATGCACCACAAAACTGCTAAATGTGAAAAAAATGTGTGGAAAACCATAAAAAAACATATGCATTAAACCACCTTGAAAACATTTGGGGGAAGTGCCCCCTAACCCCCATGCAAGTGGGTTTCTACCCCTTGCTACACCTGGCACAACATATAACACATGGGTATAGTCATGCAAATAATATAACAGATACCCAAAATTCTCCCACTTGTTTTTTTGTTTGCACATAGGGGGTTGGGGTGTCGGGGTCACAAGAGTACATGATCAGTAATAATTCCCATTGTTTATCTACACCAAGATAAATTTTCAATGCTAATAGATTTTGTTAATGAATTTGCAACATTCTTTGGAGTGTCCACCTTCACCAACAACACCTTTTTTCTTCAGCTATATCCCTCACAAAGTGATACTAAAAATCAATATGTGTTGTCTTAGAATGATACTTTGGGTTCTTCACTAAGAAGATTGCACTATGACTACCAAAATATATTCTCACGACTTGCTATACCTACCAAATTCATAAACACAATCTCTATGAAATTTTCTTCATTTCTTGCATGAGTGGTTTCCATGTATTCAAATTTCATAGTAGGGAACTGCTACTATAGAGTATATCTTGCTCATCCAACTAATTGCTCCTCCAAATTGGTTAAACACATACCCACTTGTAGATATTTTGCAATTCATATATCTAGCGCAACCTACATCAACAAAGCTATGAATTTCCAACACTTTCTAATATTGGTCTTCCTTGCTAGCACATTCCATATCTAGTAGTGCCATACAAATCCCTGAAACCCCTCTTTACTAATGTCCAGTGCTCCTTCCTTGGTTTTGACATATACTTGTTCAATACTACCAATGCATGTGCAATGTCTAGTCTAGTACATACCATAGCATACATCAAACTTCCAAATTCATTAGCATATGGAATACAGGACATGTCCACTTCCCATTTATTAGGATAGTATTCTAGAAATAACATTACACCTATAGGAATATAGATTTTTACCGATTTACATTCATGCATATTAAACCTATGCACAATTACCCTAACACATTTCCTCCGATTTAAGTTTCGTGTTTTCCATATCGCTTTTAATTTCCATTCGCAAATGAATTTGTAGCACCAAGATCCTTCATATCAAGCTTTGAGGACAATTGAGTTTTCACTTCTTAGATGATTTCCTTGTCATTCCCTATCAACAACATATCATCCACATACAACACCAAATAAATAAGGCAATAACCAACTAATATGAAATACACATAATGATTTTCTTTCTTCCTTGTTAATCCAAGTCTTAATATATATAAGTATCAAATTTTTGATACCACATCCTTGGTGATTGCTTTACCCCATACAAGGACTTTTTCATCCTACATACTAGTTCTTTCTTTCCTTTAACAACAAAATATTTTGATTGCTTCATGTTTATTTCTTCTTCCATATCCCTATGTAGGGAATGTTATATTCACATCCATCTATTCTACTTCAAAATAAAAGGCAATAGCAACAGATAAAAAAAATGTAATAAAATTTAACTTGACAGCAGGAGAAAAATCCACCAAAGTCAATTCCCTCTGCCTGGGAATAACCTTTTGCTACTAACTAAACCTTGTATTTATCGACTCTACCTTCTTCATTTAGCTTATTCTTAAACACCCATTTGATGCCAATAGACTTTATTTCAAACAACAACTCCACTATATCCTAAGCCTTATTCTTATCCAAGGATGCCTTTTCTTCAACCATGGCCTTTTTCCTGAGCTTTCCATTCTTTGAATCAACTACCTCCCTAATTGTTATAGGATCATCATCAAGAATAAGCAAAGAAAAATTGAACAAAAACAAGGTGGAATACGTCTTTCTGGTTGCCTTCTTTTCCAAACCGATCTCCTCAATACTAGAGTATGTGGTTCTTCTTATTCTTATTATTTTTCTTCTATATATTATGATTCATCATCCTTCAATTCAAAATCTATCTTTTATGGTTCTTTCTCCCTTGGTAGGAATTCACATTTGTCAACGTTTTTTACTTCTATAAATACCACATCTATACTACACACGACCTTCTTATTTTCTTGGTTTCAAAGCTTATAACCTTTCATACCATCTTTATATCTAATAAAAATACACTTTTCAACTTTTTATCTAGATTACTCTTAATCTCCTTTAGAACATGTACATAAGAATTACATCCAAATACCTTGGGATGTTTAAGATACAGTTTCTTACCAATCCATACCTCATGTGGAGTCTTGAAATCTAATGTTGATAAGGGTGATCTATTTACAAAGTAACACATAGAGTCCATTACCTCTGCGTAGAATTTATGTTCTAACCCAACACCACTAAGTTTACTCCTTTCTTACTCCATCAATATCTTGTTCATCTTTTCTACAACTCCATTTTGTTGAGGTGTGTATGGATTAGTATTCTTCCTTGTTATACCACACTTCTTACAAATTATTTGAATGCGTCCTCACATAATTCTCCACCTTTGTCTATCCTCAACACCTTAATTTTCTTCTTTTCCTAAATTTCCACAAGAGATTTAAAGTATTTGAATTTTCTAAAGAGTTCATATTTCTGCCTAAATAATAAATCCATGCATTCTGTTATCACATTGTTTAGTCTAATTTTTTTTATAGTTTTGACAAGGGGAGTGTCAACGCAAATTTGTAATAAACAGGGTTAAAGCACTCACATAGCGCATTTTTTTAAAAATTGTTAGTTAAAACTCTATTTTTCCTATAAAAGGAAATAAATTTGGGTGTGATTTTCAAACAACTGGAAATGAATTTTCCAAATACAAATGATAATTTTGTCTAAAATGGAGCCATTAACAAAAACCTCTCTTAGTTTTTACACAGATATCATGGTTTGAAATATTCGAAGGTATCTTTGAAAGCTTATTTTTTTATATTTTGCAACCCTGTTTCAGTAACTATTCTCAAAATCATATTCCCAACAAATGAGAATAAAATTTTCAAAATGGAAAGAGTTTTTGTCCATAACAGACCCATTTATAAGAACCCCTCTCATTTTTCTAAGATATATAATGGATTTTGAGTTTCAAATGGATCATCAGACCCTATTTTTCAGGATTTCGTGAGGAAAAAGCTCATGGACAGTTATTGACTTGGATGCCACCTCATCAAATTTGAATTGGTGATCCTTATCTCCAGCCATGAATCCAACAACAACATGATATTTAGATTAACATAGGCTTGGAAAGATGTTTATGTGCATGTATTTGAGATATACGATTTATCTCTTATTTTTAGCAATTTGTAATTAAAAACATGCTAGAAACTTGTTTTAGTTTGTATTCTTTTCTATAAAGACAATTTCTGAAGAATGAGAAAGGGTTGGGAATCTTTGGCAAAACATTTGAGACAATATATACTCTTTGATATCAATATATATATTACTTTGTTTAACGTTATTTGTTCAGAGTTACAAATATTCTTGTGTGTCAGCTTTCCTGTCTGCCTTTTAGTGTTTGTCATCTCTTTGTTTCATTATCTTTTCCACATGTCTTCTACATTTTGGAAATCAAGTTTGTAAATATGAACTATGTTTGTCTAAGAAATTTGTTGCTACCTTGCCTTTGTATTTTCTTCATATATCTTGTAAGTAGTAACTTGTTGTCAAACATGTTCCATGTCCAATGGTTTTTTCTGTCCTTTTCCATACCAATGTTGCTCAAATCTAATTAGATATAGTCAAAGTTTTTAATAAATAACCAGTCATTTTGACTGAGTTATAGAAGGGATCCCACTATTGGGTTGTGTTATATTCTTTCCACATAGTTAACAGGGGGTTTGAGGGGTACCCATAACCCCACTTTATGGGGTCCAGGGCAGCGCCCCAGAAAATTTTGGTTTTGAACCCTATGTTAGGTTGGGCGGACCCACCTATGGTTTTGTGCATGATTTTCCCACATGTTTTTTGGACGCAATGGTTTTTGGTCCATAGTTTTGGACGCGATGGTTTTCGGTCCATTATATTGGATGCTTCGCCATGTATAAATATGTATTGTAACATTGAAAGGAACATAATGAAAAATCAAGCTGGTAGTCTCGGTTTTGGGATCCAGTGGGAAATCTCTGT
>APFE030037705.1:41289-65634 GCA_000404065.3 Pinus taeda
ATCCTATGGGCCAAAGGCCCAAATACCATATTTATAAAAGAGGTATGGTAAATTAATAAAAATATAAATAAATGAGAGGTATGGTAAATAAATAAAGCATAATTAATACCGTATTTATAAAAGAGGTATGGTAAATTAATAAAAATATAAATAAATGAGAGGTATGGTAAATAAATAAAGAATTTTTTATATTTACTATATAAGTCACCTTATATACATGCAATGGTGTAAACAAATAAAAATATAAGTAAAGTGGAGGTATGGTAAATAAATAAAACGTCTTTTTATACACTCAAAAGGTATGGTAAATAAATAAAAATATAAATAAACTAGACGCATGGTAAATAAATAAAACCTCTTTTTATATTTAGTCCATAACCCTCGTTCTATTTATGAAGGCTAAAGAAATAGGTTTTATTTAAGTGAATCCTATGGGCCAAATACCATATTTGTAAGGTATGGTAAATAAATAAAAATATAAATAAACTAGATGCATGGTAAATAAATAAAACCTCTTTTTATATTTAGTCCATAACCCTCATTCTATTTGTGAAGGCTCAAGAAAGAGGTTTTATTTAAGTGAATCCTATGGGCCAAATACCATATTTGTAAAATAGGTATGGTAAATTAATAAAATATAAAAAAACGAGAGGTATGGTAAACAAATAAAACATTTTTTTATATTTACTCCATAAGTCACCTTATATTTAAGAACACTCAAAAAATGCGTTATATTTAGGTGAAACCTATGGGCAAAATACTATGGGACAAATACCATGGACTAGATTGTTATTAATATCATGCAAAAAAACATTATTATCATGCAAAAAAACATTATTAACCTTAATATTAGTATTAATAAAAATAAAAATGGCACATGGTATTGACCCATGGTATTCACCAAAATGGCACATGGTATTGACCCATGGTATGCGTTATATTTAGGTGAAACCTATGGGCAAAATACTATGGGACAAATACCATGGACTGGATTGTTATTAATATTATGCAAGAAAACATTATTAACCCTAAAATTAGTATGGGACAAATACCATGGACTAGATTGTTATTAATATCATGCAAAAAAACATTATTAACCTTAATATTAGTATTAATAAAAATAAAAATGGCACATGGTATTCACCCATGGTATTCACCAAAATGGCACATGGTATTGACGCATGGTATGGGTTATATTTAGGTGAAACCTATGGGAAAAATACTATGGGACAAATACCATGGACTGGATTGTTATTAATATCATGCAAAAAAAACATTATTAACCCTAATATTAGTATTAATAAAAATAAAAATGGCACATGGTATTGACCCATGGTATTCACTTAGAATGTAGCCTATTTAAATGGGGGAATTAAACTAGCATAGATCCATCTTTACTCTAGATCTACTAAGCCTCGAGAGGTATCAAATATCGTGATATGCGAACTAGCATAGAGTGAAAAAATATTTGATCCCTCTCAGGGCTTGCTGGATCAAGAGTAAAAATGGATGTTGTAATTTAATGTATGTTAAACATTTTAGCTTGGTTAAAATAAAAAATAAAATAAAAATCAACTATTAATTTCTTTAATTTTTATAAATTACTAATAGTAATTTTTAAACTCCAGGTTTATGATAACCCATGGTATTGACCCATGGTGATACCAAATCTTACAAGATTTTTTATAATTGAGTAAAATATTTGCCATCCTGGTGAGAGATTCGCCAAAAAATTAATATATACATATATATTATTGATAAAATCGCCTTCCATTTTTCCTATATACCATGGAGATTCGCCCATTTATTATACATATAAATTTAGGGGGGGTTCTTAAAATTTTCCCTGGTCAAAGGATACTAAAGAAGATATTTTCAGGATGACCATGGGCCAGGATGAATCCTTAGAAGAATACAAAGAAATATTGAAGCTCAGTTACAAAAGGGCCAGGTGCACACTTGACCCCGAGTCCCTAAAGTTGGTCTTGCTTAGAGGAGTAAGGGAAGATGTTCTGGATACCTTACACGTGTTAGCAAGAGGGGATATCTACCAATTACCCTATGAGGATATCAAGATTGTCTTTAGAAACCATTCTAGGGTAGCCAGGAAAAAGGGTATGAGTAGTCAACCTATGGCCAGTACATCATCTTCCAACTCATCCATCAAGGATGAAATTAGAAATATGCTGGAAGATTTCAAAACTGAGATGCTGCAAACCGTTGCCTTGCAATTGGACACCATGAATATCAAAAGGAAGCAAAAGGAAGCAGAGAGAGCCTTCGCCATCTTTTGTCATAGATGCACCAAGAGGCATCCTAGGAACGAATGTCCATTGAATTACATTGAGATTTTCTCAGTCTGTGAAGAAAACCACTCCACAGACAAGTGCCCTTCTTTACCCAGACTTAAGGTTGTATATCAAGGAGCTGAAGGGGTCACTAAGTAGTTTTGCTACATCAAGCAAAGGAGACATCCTGGGCCCAGACCATACCAGCAGGGTATGTAAGGGTCATCCCATGCATATTACAACCCCAACCAAATCACAACTATACCTTCTTGGGGACCCCCTGCTCATCCTTCCTGGTCTACACCCCCTCCTTGGTCCTATGCATCTCAGTATCATTCCCAGCCAGCCATCTAGTCATTTCAACCTGATGTTATGCCACAACCTCAGTGGAATACCCCACTCTAGGGGTGGAGGCACCAATACAACAATGCTCCCGCTCTATTGCCTCCACCACTTATCCAACCACAAATCCTACACTCTACTCCACTCAAGCAACCCCAGATGCCTACCCAGCCAAATTCAAACCCTAACAATAGGCAGGCTCAACAAGTATACAATGGAGAGACATTATACCCAGCTTATGTTGTAGAAATCCAGGAGATCAACCTAAGATTTGGGAGAAATATCCCAGATAACCAACCTCCCTATCCACATAGGGAGGCTGAGGAAAAAAGAGAGGAAAGCAACTTTAAAGTAAATCCACCCTTTCCTGAGAGATTAGCCCAACCACTCCAACCTACCCCAGAAGAAACTGAACTTCTGGGAGAATTGAAAAATCTATGTGTAAATATCCCCCTTCTCCAAGCAAGAAAAGATGTTTCCATTTACAATAAGTTGATTAAGGAGAAATGCTTCAAGCATCCAGGAAGAAGAAAAAGGGATGCCCCTACCATTAATGTCATTGGGCAGCTGTCCAACTTAATGCTAGGGTAGGTAATATGTCCAAAATATTTGGACCCTGGAAGCCCTCTAGTAGA
Organism: Pinus taeda; assembly: GCA_000404065.3. NCBI lineage: Eukaryota > Viridiplantae > Streptophyta > Pinopsida > Pinales > Pinaceae > Pinus > Pinus taeda. The sequence continues at coordinate 44,555 of APFE030037705.1, forward strand.
TGTTCACATCAATGGCACCATCGTCCCACACACTCTGATCGATCTTGGGGCTGCCATTAATGTGATGACCAAGGACACCATGCTCAAGCTCAACATCCAAGGGTCATTGAGGAAGACCACAATAGTTCTACAACTTGTAGATTGTTCCACAGTTACCCCCGAGGGAATTGTGGAGGATGTGATGGTCTCTGTTGACTCCTGGGAGTACCCTGTAGATTTTATAGTTCTCTAGCCTAAGTCTAAGCTTACTGGTTACCCTCTCATCCTTGGGAGGCCATGGTTAGCCATAGTTGATGCTTACATTAGCTGTAGAGTTGGGAATATGACCATCAAGAACGAGCATATGTCCAAACAGTTAGTCATATACCTTCCTGCTCAACCTTCTCTAGAGCATGATTTACTTGTATGCTTGGAGGAGGAGGATGAAGATGAGGTTTATTCAGCCCAATTTTATGCTTTGGAAGGAATCATAGGAGGAGAAAATCAAGACGGGGATGACTTAATTGAACACCTGCTCCAAAGTCCAACTCCTAGTTCATTACCATTAGAAGAAGAAGTAAGGGAAACCCAGAACAATCATCCAATTGAATTATGCTTGGCTGATTCCAACCCACTCCGTATCAAAAATATAGAATTCAGCCGAGATAAAACTTTGAAAATTAATCCATCTCTTTCTGCTCTTGAAGAGGAAAAGTTGTGCAACATGTTGAGAGAAAACCTAGAAGCCTTCGCTTGGAGTTACAAGGAAATGAAGGGAGTACACCCCTCAGTGTGTAATCACCACATATACATCAAAGAAGGTTGCAAGCCAGTCTGACAACCACAAAGGAGGATGAATCTAGCTCTTAAAGATATATTCAAAGAAGAACTACAAAAACTACTAGATGCAGGATTCATTTACCCTATCTCCGACAGTGAGTGGGTCTCTCCTTTAGTGTTAGTTCCCAATAAAAATGGTAAGTGGAGGATTTATGTTGATTATAGGGAGTTGAAAAAAGCCACAAAGAAGGATCATTTTCCCCTACCCTTCATTGACCAAGTGCTAGATGGCTTGACAGGGAAGAATTTTTTTTCTTTCCTAGATGGATTCAATGGGTACAACCAAATTCAAATCTGCCCAGAAGACCAGGATAAGACCACATTCACTAGTCCTTGGGGTACTTTTGTCTATAGGGTCCTTCCTTTTGGCTGATGCAATGCTCCTGCCACTTTTCAGAGAGCAGTCTTGAGTATTTTTGCTAAATTAGTACATGATTCATTGGAAATTTATATGGATGATTTTACACCTTATGGTTGTGATTTTCAAGAAGCCCTGACTAACCTAGGCAAATTATTGCACAAATGCACTGAAATTAACCTGTCTCTCAGTCCAGAAAAAAGTGAATTCTTAATGACTAAAGGGACCATGCTAGGTCATTCAATATCTCAGCAAGGACTGCAGGTGGACCTGAACAAAATAGCAATCATCCAAAGGGTTCCACCTCCACAAAAGCAGAGGGATGTCAGGAGTTTCTTGGGGTTAACTGGATACTACCGAAGGTTCATAAAGGACTTTAGCAAGTTGGCCTCTCCTTTATTTGGATTGTTGGCCAAAGATTCTGAGTTTATATGGTCAAAAAGTTGCCAAGAGGCCTTAGACATTTTAAAGGGTAAGTTAACCAATGCACCAATTCTTCGAGGCCCAAACTAGGCCCTCCCTTTTCATATTCATGTTGATGCCTCACAAAAAGCCATAGGAGTAGCCTTAGGTCAGATAGAGGAGAAATTGCCCTATGCCTTCTATTTTATCAGTAAGAACCTATCAAAGGCTGAGCTAAATTATACTATGACAGAAAAGGAACTCCTGGCTGTTGTGCATTCATTAAACAAATTTAGGCATTACATTACAGGGTACCAAACATTTTTGCATACTAACCACACTGCAATTAAATATTTAATGAAAAAACTAGATGTGAATGCTAGAATTATAAGATGGTTGCTTTTATTACAGCAGTTTGATCTAACTATTGTTAATAAGCCTGGTAAGGAAAATGTTGTTGCAGACTTTCTATCTAGGATGAATCTGCCTGCATGTGAAGAAGGAATGGTGGATGACCAATTACCAAACGAGCATTTGTTTGATATTTCAGTTCTCTCCCCAGGTTTGCTGATATAGAAAACTATTTGGTATCAGCACAGTTCCCACCAAACTTGCCCTCCAAAGAAAATAGAAATATAGTTATGAAAAGCACCCCCTTCACCTGGATTGGGGGTAATCTTTTCAAACTTGGCCCAGATCAAATCTTGAGAAGGTGTGTAAGGGAAGAGGAAGTTTTTGACATCCTTCTAACCTGTCATGATGGGCCTTGTGGAGGTCACTTTGCAGCAAAGAGGACAACATTCAAAGTGTTACAAGCTAGCTATTATTGGCCCACTCTTCATCAAGATGTGAAAATGTACATTAGTCAGTGTGATCGGTGCCAAAGGATGGGAAAGCCTACTCCAAGAGATGAAATGCCCCTACAACCTCAAGTGACTTTCGAGCCATTTGACAAGTGGGGCATGGACTTAATTGGGCCTATCAACCCTCCTTCAAAGAAAAAACAATACATTATTGTGTGCACTGATTATTCGACTAAGTGGGTTGAAACCAAGGCGATTAAGGCAGCAACAGAAGAGAAGGTGGCTAAGTTCCTAAGGGAGAATGTATTCTACAAATTTGGGTACCCTAGAGAGCTAATCACAGACCAAGGCAACAAGTTTACCTCCAACATGATTGAAGAATTGCTCATCCATCACAAAATGAAGCATAGGACCTCCACTCCTTATCATCCACAAGCTAATGGGCAAGTGGAGGTGACCAACAGGGAACTGGAGAGCATCTTAACCAAGGTAGTAAGTAGCAGCAAGAAGGATTGGGCAAAGAGACTAGTTGAGGCCACCTGGGCCTATAATACAACATGGAAGACCACCACTGGATTTACACCCTATGAGTTGGTCTTTGGGAAAAAGGGTTCGTTGTCCATTGAGTTTGAATATAACACATTGAGGATGGTAGCCCAAATAGATTTGGATCTCAGTCATGCAAAGGAAGAAATATTGTTCCAATTGAATGGCTTGGATGAATTCAGAATGTAAGCTCTTCTACATACAAAGATAGTTCAGCCTCAGAGGAAGATCTGGCATGATAAACATATTAAGGAGAAGAAATTTCAAGAGGGCGATTGGACATTGTTACATGATTCTAGGTATAAAGACTTCAAGGGAAAAATAAGGACAAGATGGCTTGGACCTTATGTGGTGGAAAGATTCCATGATAATGGTTAAATGCAAATCAAAACTATAGATGAAGAAGCCATTCCATTTCTCGTTAATGGACACTGACTGAAAATGTACAAGAAGCCTTTATCAAAACAATAGTTCATAGACAATATCAATAAGACAGTGATGATGGTGGAGCAAGTTCTAGTTCCTCCCTCATCAAGTCACTGAAAAGAGAAAAAAGAATAAGGATTTAGGTGAAAACCTCCATGGGGCGCCTGACTCCCATCTTTGGGTTGAAAACCTCATGAGGCGGCCCAATGATGAAAAAAAAACAAAAAAAGAATAAGATCATTGGGTGAAAACCTTCCTTGAGGCACCTAGGGAAAACATCTAGGGTGAAAAACTCTCCGAGGCAGCCTAGGTGTTTTTCAAAAAAAAGAAGAGAAAAAAGACATAATTATATTTGCAGGTGGGTGAGAAAGACAATCAAGGAGCAAAGAGAAGATCCAAAGGAAAGTCTGCCTCACATATATTCATCCCCTCCACTTCTTACCATCCATCCCTCCATCAATTCCATTGTTTTTTACTTCATTGCTTCAATTTAGGCGAAGAATGTGTTTTCTACAGGATCCCCTGTATTCCTATAGGATCCCTTGAAAACCTACAGGATGATCCTGTAGGAATTACAGTGGCCCAGAAAACCTATAGGAAGAAATCTTAGGGTGAATGGTAGGTTGGTTAGGTCCCCAAAATTCATTCTAAACATGATCTAAACCCTCACCTCATCCATTACCATCATCCCTGCACTCACCATTCAAAACAAAAAGAGATCAGTTTATGCCAGTTATGAAAAAAGAAAGAGGGGAAAACAGAGGAGAGTAAGAGCATTACTTGAATTTCCCTTGTTGCACACACACTCCTACTCCCTCTGTCCATTCATTGCAGCATCCTCATAGCCCCAGCCAACAACATGATTAAGAAATTCTAAGGGAGAAGCAGCTGCAGGACATCCTGTGGTACCCTATCCCACATAATATCAATCATCGGCTACAGGTCTTCACTAGGATGATCTAGGAGCTCCACAGCAGCAGCAACATCAAATCTTCAGTCACCGACACCTACAAAAGACAAGAAACTATCAGTAAATAGTAGAGGAGGAGGAAGAATGACCATGCAACAAATAAAAAATGTGTCACCTCTGATCTTCAACAACTGTAGCATGGCATCAAGACCACAGGTAAGTATCCCACTCACTCACCCATATGCATCATTTGATCAAAAGTTGTAAGGGTTACGAGGTAGTTGGTTTATAAGTGAAAAGGTGACCAGTTAACTTGGCCACCTTCGTTCAGTCATCACATAAATGCAGTCAACTCAAAGACAGAGGAGGAGTAGGGCAAGAAGTGGTGAACTATGAATCTACGAACTGGGAGTTGATTACGAGGAGTGGGAATGATCAGGTGGTAGTGGGGACCAACGGTCCAAAAAAGCAGCGTACCTCTGCTGTTAGCACACCACCCCACCCCAAAAAGCTATAAAGGGAAACAAAACATCGTTTGCATGCATTCATGCATTCCACCTCCTTGAAACATCCTCACTCAAGTCGCTCTCATAACTTTGGCCACCCACCGGAAGCTAGGATCCATCGTTCTGCAAGAGAATTTCTACAGGAGCATGCATAGGAATTCCTATAGGAATGGTCTACAAGAGTAGTCTACAGGATACACAGAGGTAGTCTATGGGATAGAAAGAGAGGGGTTCAAGAGGGAATATCACGAGAATTGTCCACTGCCACCATTCTAAAGAGGTAGAATCTAAAAATCCATCCCCATTTACAAACTAATGAACTAGAAATGATTTAAAAGCTAGTGGATATAACAATTGTGGGAGGTGAATTACATACATAGGAAACTCCATTTTCTCCTGAATTTAAAATTCTTGTGTCAAACCTCTCATTTCCTCCTCAAGTCTCATCAGCAAGATGACATGAGGGTTTAATAGGAGAGAACCCAAAAACACTGCGAGGATACAACAACACCCCCAAGTGCTTGAAATCTTTATAAGACACCAATGGATGGGGTTTTTCAAAAAATTCACAGGGTATGATGATGAGGTGGCTCAAGAATTTGCTCATTCCCTCACTCCACATAGCAAAATCCATGCCACTATTATAGTTAGAGGGCTCACTATAGATCTCACCCCAAAACTCATCAGTAGGGTCACCACACTTTCCCTAGGAATTCCATGGAGAAAAGAAGATGAAGCAGACAGTCAGGTGGAAAAAAATAATTTCTTTTTAGAAGGTGAAGAACCTGCAGAGGATAAAAATGGAGTAAGGAGGGACAACCTGCCATACCCATGGAGTGAGGTAGGTTACCAACTCATCAAATATATCTCATGTGAGGGTAGATAGAGTGTTGCTTATGGCTACCATTTTAGGATGCTTGAAGAATTAAGATTTGGGGTAGAGACACTAGTTCACCAAAGACTCAGCATACCCTATTTCTTGATGCAATCACTCGTAGACTCTAGCAACAAAGTAAAGGAAGGGAGTTCCCAACAATTGGCTCACCATGGTTTGATTAGGATCCTCATTGAGGATCCCCTCCAAAACCTCAGGATCCCTATAACATGGTCAGTCTTCAGAGACTTACCAGTAGAGGACGACATCGAAACACTCACCTGTGATGTTAGTCCTTCTGTCAATGAGGAGAAGGAAAAGAAAGAAGAAGAAGATACAGATTTAGATGAAGATGAGATGGATGAAGAAGAAACTAATACAGAGAAACATGATGAAGCGGAACAAGAAGGGGGAGAAGAGAAGGAGGATGATGCTGAAACAGAGGAGGAAATGAAGGAAGAAACTAATGGAGATGAGAAAGAACAACAAGAGGAAGAAGATAAGGAAAAAAGAGAGGAATAAGGCATTGAAACAGAAGGGGAAGAACACAAGGAGGAGTCACCTAGGGTGTCTCCAAAGGCCCCTAAGAGGGAGGCAGCAGCTGCCCTCACTGCTCTCAGCACCCCAATCAAGCAAAAAGGTAAAAGAAGGAGGCAAAGCCCTCTATATTTCAGAAAAAGAAAGAGCACAAGAATCAAACAAGGGAAGCCACAAATATCAACAAAAATCCTTATTGAGATTGAATATTCCCCTACACCAAGGGATAGAGAAGCAATAATGAGAGATCAACTTGAGAGGGAAAATGCATGGCTGAGAGGAAAGCTGCAGGAAAGGGAAAACCAACTAGAATGTATGGCCAGCCTCTCCTTGGAGGCCATTCATTGTAGGATTCCAGCTAAATCCTATGCTCTTTACCTCAGAGAACAATGGCTGCAATTTTAGGTTAAAGCGCTAGCACAAAGGGGCACCATGCCATTTCAGGACTACAGGTAGTTTATTGATCTTTGTGATCAAAGTACACTAGAGGATAGGGCCAAAATGGTTGAGTTTTACTTGCACAACATGGCCCTCATAGACATGAATGTTTAGGATCCTAATGCTGAGCTAGGTGATCTACAATTAATGGCTTTGGCATCATGGATGAACCATGAAGAGTCAAGTGCTACAGAGATGAAAAGAATATTGGCCATAGAGAAAAATGAGCCTCTTTTCATCAGAGCTAAACAATCAAATCTCATGGCCCTAATCAGCGTCGATAATCTAATTGGAAATGATCCTCAGCTGGCACCTAGATATCTTGCTTCCTAAGAGCAAGCAATTTCACATTTTGAGGATATGTTTAGGTTGCTAGGAGATGATAGTATACATGCCTACTTCAGGAGATGGAACACAATGCCGCACAACTTGAAGATCAAAGAATATCACTCCCCTCAAAGGTTGAGAGAGGCACTCAACAGGACACCTATGTATAAGAAATCAATGCAAAGGGTGAAGGTCAATTGGATAGGCCTAAAACTCAAACCACCACTACTCCTAGGGATGCTAGAAGGGAGAAAAGAAGAAGAGGAAAAGAGGCAGTGGGAAGAAGTAGAAAGGAAAGTAGGCTTTTATGCACAAGAAAAAGAGACCACAACAGAGGCATGGGATGTCAAAGAGGCTACCATAGCCATGAAGGACATGGACATTGACTAAGTTGCTCAGAGGATGAGCAAAAATTTCAGTAGGGTGGTGATGATGAACCTCATCATTGGGTAATTATATGGGCCTTAATTCACCTCCTAGCTTAGTCAAACCAACTATTCTCACAACTTATTGCATACTTTTTATTATATTTTGTTTATGAGATGAGTTAGAGTTGGATATTTTTCCTTGTGGTCTAATGTGCATTCAATGCAAGATTTAAGAATGAAAGCAAGGAATTTTGGCAAAGACCTTGGTCAAAACTTGAATGGGACAAGGGAGAGGAATTATAGAAGGTAAATCCTCTTCATTTACTACCCTCCATTCGAATATTCCTCCATTATCTTGGAGTGCAAACATTCAAATCATGAGGACTAGAAGGTAGCTGAGCAAGTGAAAGTCAAAGCACCAATTTATCTCTAGTTTGGGAGCCGAGCCTCCCTAATTTTAAGGAAGTCATTGGAGACTTCAGATGTATAAGTAGAGAGGCCTAGGACCTCAGCAGGATTCAGATTTTTTGATGGTAAGACTTTACGCTATTTTCGAGCTGCAAGACTTGTGACAGTTTTTGATGTAATCCATTGTTTTGATAATAAGAATGAGATTTGTTTTGAGCCAGCACTAAGTTAACTCAGAGGGCTAAATTTCTTGGGTTAGGGTCCAACCCTAGTGGCCAAGGCTCCTCTTTATTGTACATGTATGCTAGCATAGATTTATGGTTTAATCGTTCATTTTCTTAAGTAGCTACATTTCCATTACAACAGTGTAGCATAGATTGATTGTGTTTTAGTTTGCTTCCATTTGTGCCTTCTTTCAGTTAGCAGGCTAGCAAGGAGAAAAAGATCACCATAAGGTTGTCAGCAGGTGTCTCGGCCTCACCTCCTCCCTCTGGGACCATGACTTAAGGAAGAGACCCTTCAGCGACCCCAAAAATACAGATTTCTAGTTATCACATGAGCTTTGGAGTTTGTTGTCTTGATTCAGTACTTGGTTCATTTCATCATCATCTTTCTCCATCACTCTCTTTTTGTAATAAGATCTCATGCATATTCTCATTTCCTTCAGCACGAAATACTTAAACGAAAGCTAATAAATCACGTCTTAATCATATTATACATGTAGATTTCCTTACCATCCGATCTAAAACAAACCTGACCAATCACCGTTAAGCCGTGTGTCACATAGCCGTCGTATTCATTTCAACATTTGACTTTATGTGCTCCAAATATCCACTGTCGATTTGCCTCGCTTGATCCAACAGCTTTCGCTTCACCCGCTCACCAACTAGCTTGGCAAATCTCTACCTTCGATCTGCCTTGCTTGATCCAACGGCTATCGTGCAATCTCGCGTGGATTCTTACACGACCGATATCAGATCAAGAGCACGCGAGAAAAGTGGTTTTCCTGTGCTATGTGTCACCCACTTAGGCTAATCGCGTAAAATTTAGGAATTCCGCTTACAACTTTGAGGTCGCGCGAGAAAATGCTTACCACCTACGAAGACCGCTCCATCATTCCACATGTTTACCACCCTTTGGATGACACGTGACTTGATGTGATCCATCCATCTATTCACTTAATCTCCACGATAAGATCTCTGCCGCTCATCTTTCATTAATCCTGTTCGTTGATGTGATCCATCCATCTATTCACTTAATCTCCACGACAAGATCTCCACCGCTTATCTTTCGTTAATCCTATTTTTTGATCGATCCATCCATCTATTCACTTAATCTTCTGCAATAAGATCTCTGCTTCTCATCTTCCGTTAGTCATGTTTGTTAATCCGACTAGTCCAATGGTTCCTATGCACTACTGCTTCATTAGGTCTCACTTCCACTGATTTCGATCTTCGATTGCTCTTCCGCTTGAATCCTTCCTTAACTTTGTTCTGCATATCAATTAAATGCTGCCACTCCTGAGCTTTGATTTGGTTATTCAATTAGACTCCAACACCGTCTGATCATCGTAAACACCAAAAAAAAATGAAAACAGATTTAGTTTAGTTTCCTTGCTTACACATTAGTATGGTTTTATGCTCTTTACTTCTATAACTTAGATAGCAACATTAGGTTAGTGTTGATTTAGCAATTTTGCTTAGCATAGATGTTTAAATGGTTAATTAGGATATAATGTGATTTAGCATTACATGTTGTTTTCTTCATTACTGCAGTAGAGTAGCTCTCTTAGAATAGATTTGCTCTTCTTTCATCAAAGAATAAAGCTTCTTCTTACTCTATAGAAGTCTGGCTTGGAACTCCTGGGGTCTCTCGCCAAGTGAACAGTGACAACATGAAGGACCTTCACTTTTACTTGTGCATATAGCACTATCACCTCCAAGTTTGTATGAACCCTGGGTTGATAATTAAATCTGGTAGCCCAGGAGTTGTAGCATCCTTGCTGCAACACTGGCACTCATCATAACTCATAAACAAGATTAAGGCCAAAGCTTAGCCTCTTCACAAGTTCTCCAAGTCTCTATTCCAATGTGTAATTCCTATGAAGGATAGCTTGTATTTAAAGGGAAATAAAGCCTCTAAAAATAGCATAATCCCTCAAGGATCAATTCCTGATTGCATGCACTATCAGGGAAACTTAGAACAATCTAAAACAAATAGTACACTATCCTTGCACTCTAGTCTCAACTGGGTCTTTCTCAAAACCAACACGAATGAGTTGCTGATGAGTAAATATTCAGTTAACTAGAGTAGCATTGGTGGAGTTCATTAGTGTCACCACTCACTATTAACTCACTATTAGTTCTCTAAATCAGTTCAAGAACTAATTTAACTGAACTGACTCATGAAACCGAGTCTTCTATTTTACAACTCACAATTAACTCACATTGGACTCCTACAAATTAGGGAGAACATATACATGACTTCCAAAAGACTTCCAAATCTAATTTCCTAAGTTAAGTAAGTTTAATAAACTTAATTTAACTATTTTAAGTTGCTATGAGAATAAAATTCAAATTTAATTCATAGTTTAATTCAAGGACAAATTAAACTGAAATTTCTTGTTTCCATTTATCAACACTCCCTCTCAACAAGAAATGGATTATAAACTACCCCGATCTTGTCTCTGTGAAACTCGAATTTACATCTTAACAATGCCTTTGTCAAGATGTCAGCATCTTGCTCCTCCATGGGAATGTAATCTAACAACATGACCCACCTCAAAACACAATCTCTGAGATGATGATACCATATATCAATATGCTTGGACCGATCATGAAAGAATAGGTTTTCATCGAGTTTGATACAACTCTAATTACCACAATAAATCACTGTCAAATCCATCTATTGACCAAAAAAACCAACCAGGATCTTCCTCATCCATATAGCCTTACATGTTTGTTGACTTGCAACCATGTACTCCGCCTCTTCCAAACTAAGTGCAACTGATATCTATTTCTTGTTGTACCAAGAAACTACCGCTGACCCAACACTAAAGATCCCTCCTGATGTGCTCTTCCTGTCAGATGGACTCCCTTCCTAATATACATCAATGAAGCCTTGAAGCTTCACTCCCTCTATCCGTTTTTACCATAACCCAAATTGAGTAATGCCTCTGAGGTATCTCAGTACATGCTTTTCCGGCTTCCAATGTAGCTTGGTAGGCCTAACCATCGCTTGAATAAGTTGGTTAACTGCATAGCACATATCTGGTCGTGTGTACATGAGTGAACCCACAAGCTTCTTGTCAACAATAGCTTCCACTACTTCCCCTGAATTAGCATCCTCCTTCCTCCAGTTACTAGCTAGAGGAGTTTCCATTGGTTTACTGCTCTCCATGCAGAATCTCTTGAGTATTCCATTGGCATACTTTCCATGAGATACAAACAACTCCCCATCTCCCTGCCATAACTCCATGCCAAGAAAGTAATGCATGAGCCCCATGTCCTTCATCTCAAACTCTCTTGCAAGGTCCTCCTTGCAAGATTTGATGATCTTCTCATCACCTGTTAGTATGAGATCATCTACATAAATTACAATGATCAGCAAATTACCTTCCACCACTATGTGATACAAGTTCACATCCACTTCACTCTTCGTGAATCCTAACCTAGTGAAGTAGCTATCTATCATGGTGTACCAAGCACGGGGTGCTTGCCTCAACCCATACAACGCTCTCTTGAGTCGGCACACATGCGCCTCATTGTCCAAGGTTTCAAAACCTTAGGGCTACTCTATGTAGACCTCTTCCTCAATCATGCCATTGAGGAAGGAAGTCTTCACATCCATCCAATGGATCTTCTAACCCATATGTGTTGATAGTGCCAAAGTAGATATTATTGATGAGTAGCTTAGAAAAGGTCTCATCATAGTCAATCCCCTCTACCTGTGAAAAGCCACGGGCCACAAATATGGCCTTATGCTTCTCCACACTACCATCTACAACTTACTTTACCTTGTAAATCCAATGGGAGCTCACAATTGACTAGTCCTTTGGTCTCAGGACCACATCCCAAACACTGTTTTGAACTATGGAGTCATACTCCTTCACCATCACATCAACCCAAACTGGCTACTGAATTTCTTCCTAAAAGGAAGATGGCTTTGTCACAACACATGCACCCATAAGTGCCATGTATCCAGTGTACCTCTCTGGTGACCTCCTCTTTCAGTGCTTAGAAGAGGGTGCTCCCACATTATCTTGTGCATCATCTGACAATCTGTCAGCCTCTCTTGTGTGCTTTCTTCTCTCTCTGGAAGACTTTGCCTGAGTGGATGTCTCCACTCTCTAAACCTCTGCATGTGGCTGCTCCACATCAATCTAAGGCCCCTCAACCTTAGAAGCTAAAAGCTCCCCATCTGCATGTAGCTCAAGCTCCCTCTCAAGGGATACTCGCATGGCCTTCTCCCCTTCGAACCTGGTATCCCAACGAACTATTGTCATCCGACTAGTGGGCATGTACACTCATTAGTTGTGGGGTGTATCAGTGTACCCCACAAATATCCCCAACTCTGTTGTTGGCTCAATATTCTTCAGTGCATCTTTGGTCGCATGGAAATAAATTGATGACCCAAAAATCCTAAAGTGACCAACATCTAGCCTCTTATCGGAATAAGACTCCTCTGGTTTCTTCATCTCAAGTATCCAATGTGGGCTACGGTTCTGAACATAAATCGTTGTGTTGCATGCATTGACCCACAAGTGTAGTGGTAGGCCCTAATCATGCAACATCACCCTTGCTGCCCCTACTATGATCTTGTTCTTCCTCTCTGCAACCCCATTCTGTTGAGGGTTATGGGGTGTAGTCAACTCTTGTTTAATCCCTTCCACTGCACAAAAGTTCCTAAACTCATTGGAGACATACTCACTGCTGTTATCACTCCATAGATCTTTAACCTTCTTTCCAGACTCTTTCTCTACCAATGCTTTGAACTCACAAAACTTTGTGAAAGTTTGATCAGTTTTCTGCATAAAAAATACCCAACATATACGAGAATAGTCATCAACAAATATAACATAATACTTGTGTTTGGTCATGGATGCTGTTGAGAATGGTCCACACACATCTGAATGGGCTCTCTCTAGAATAGACTCTACTCGACTGTCTCTATCTCCAAAGGAAGGCTTGGTGTATTTTCCCAAAGTACAACCCTTACATGTGTTAACTTGCTCAAGAGTACCTTTGGGAAGATTGGTAGAGATTTGCTGCAATATCTTCAAATCTTGATGATGCAAGTGGCCCAATCACATGTGCCACAACTTGCAGATGTCTCGGCTCAACATCTTTTCCGCTTTGGAACTAAAAAACCACAATCCTCTACCTCTATCTTATAGATATTTTGAACTCGAAACCCTATCTTCTTTACTTGACTCGTGGCTATGTGTTGAAGGAATGCCTTTCCTTTCGAAAAGATCACATCATAGCCTCTATCCTCAAGCATGGAAACGGATACCAAGTTCTTTGTCAGTCCGGGTACATGCGTAAAATTCTTCAAGGTGAGTTGAGCTGCATGCTCCCTCTAAAAAGTAATAGTGCCCACACTAGTAACACTATACTTACCGTCATCACCCATCTCAATATGCATTTTGAGATCTTTCTCCTCCAGTTCACTGAATAGCTCTTTGTCGTCAATCATGTGGAAAGAAGCTCCATTGTATAAGTACTAGACACTTCCCATCATTGAAGACACCATGCATGCAATGAGGGAAAATTCCAATTCGAATTGGGAGGCTAAAGCCTCACCAGCTGCTCCTCTTGAGGACTTCTTCAATGGACAATTTGTAGCAAAGTGACCCATCTTGTGACAATGAAAGCATTTAACTTTCGTGATGTCCTTATTCTTACCTCCATGATAAGAATCTGATTTGGAATGAAAAATGTTACCTTTCCCCTTCCTTGCCTTAATCGATAAGGCACAATTCTCTTCATCATCAATCTTTGATGAAGACCCATCCCTGGTGTTCCTCCCGATCTCATCCTGCATCAATCCAACCATAGTCGTTCCCAATCTGGCAGCTTCTCCTGACCATTGACTGAGTCCTGATAACTATGCCAACTCTTTGGGAGTCCAAGAAGAGCAAGGCTCACCATATCCTCCTCGGCAACCGTGATTCCAACACTTCCAAGTTCATCCCGACATTGAGTGAACTTGGTCAAGTACTTTGGAATCATCTCGCCTTTCTCCATCTCGATTTTACGAAGTTTATCCTTCAGTGCCAACTTCCTTTGATCATTGTTATTCTAATACAAGTCTGTCAATGTTTTCCACATAGCATGTGGGGTTTCCTTTCCATGGAGACCCGAGAAAATATTATCTTGAAATCCCTCAAGGATTATCTACTTTGCCTTCGCCACACACTTCTTCCACTCGACCAAGTTTTGTGCATCAGTAGTCATTGGCTTAGGAATTGCTTGTTCAACAAATTCCTTCAAGCCATTGTCCTCTAGCACAGCCTCCATCCTATCCCTCCAGGATATGAAATTTGAGCTGCCTTCCAAGGCATACTCAAGCTTCAACCCGTGGAACACCATATGTCAATCCTAAAGTATGTATTGAAAATTCAACTTTCACTTGTAACCCAAAAACTCAAAACTTTGAAATCTCCTCTAGAGAGTTAATTTTAAATCAGTGATATCTCCCTCATTTGAACTCCTATTCAGCCGATTGGTTTTTTGAATTTGGGTATATTTTCCCAAGGAATCCAAATCTGCAAATTTGTATTTTATATATATATATATATATATTATATATATATATTATTATTTATTTTTTATTTATTTTTTTATTTTTTGAAAATTTTCAACAAAAATTCTCAGATCTACTCCGCAAACTATTGGTCCAAAAACCAATATTGCTCTAATACCATGTAGAAAATCTTGTAGATTCACAAGCTAATTCAATTTTCTAAAGAAAGAGACAAGAATCTACTTCTACTCTTTACAGCGGAAGCCCATAAACATCGAGCAAACAATAATCAATAGAGGAAGAGAATCAAAGGTACATAACACAATAAATACCTGGGGAAAGCCACAGCTCAAAACCCCACTATTTGTTTTGTATTAATCTGGAAAATCAAGATGAAATTACAATGCTTCTTCTCTTTAGAACAGTCCCAACACTCAGCGAATTCAATCTCCAACTCATAAGAAAGATCAAGGCCAAAGCTTAGCCTCTTCACAAGCTCTCCAGGTCTCTATTCCAATTTATAATTCCTATGAAGGATAGCTTGTATTTAAAGGGAAATAAAGCCTCTAAAAATAGCGCAATCCCTCAAGGATCAGTGAATCCTGATTGCATGCACTATTAGTGTAACTCAGAAAAATCTAAAACAAATAGTACATTGTCCTTGCACTCTAGTCTCAACTGGGTCTTTCTCAAAGTCGACATGCATGAGTTTATGATGAGTAAATATCCAGTTAACTAGAGTAGCACTTGTGGAGTTCATTAGTGTCATCATTGACTGTTAACTCACTATTAGTTATCTCAATCAGTTTGAGAACTAATTTAACTGAACTAACTCATGAAACTGAGTCTTTTGTTTTACAACTCACAAGTAACTCACACTGGACTCCTAAAAAGTAGGAAAAACATATACATGACTTTCGAAAGACTTCTAACTCGAATTTCCTAAGTTAAGTAAGTTTAATAAACTTAACTTAGCTATTCTAAGTTGTTATGAGAATAGAATTCGAATTTAATTCACAGTTTAATTCAAGGACAAATTAAACTAGAATTTCTTTATTGAGCTAATTTATGTACCTAAACTAACACAATTATTTATTATCAATCCGGGTTGTTTATGCTTTGAGGCAAGTTCACTATGTATGAAGATCAGATATAATCAAACCTCAAAAGATAATTTATTCAAAAGCAATACATCCTATAACTCTAATTCAACTTGTTTACAGTAAAGGAAGAATATTAAGATGGTTCTTGACTCAAGAAGTCCACCTTTGCCTCAACTATTACTTAATGAATCAGAGATTAAAATCAAGAATTTGAGATGGATAAATTGTTAATGAAAGAAGCTCTTAACTTAAGGGACACATAAAGTATTTCATCATAAATTATTCATCTCAATACTCAAAATCATAATAAAAACCACTTGCATGCAGATCAAAGAAACTAGTTGTAATTCATCATTTCAGCAGAAGAGATGCTCAACTTGAACACTTGTGTTTCTTCAACTCAATAAAGTGATGAATCAGCTAATAACTAAAGCAATCAAGTACCATTCATGAATCATAAAGCAATCTGAAATAAAGCTTTGAAAAACCAGTTCTACACTAAACAAATTACAGAAAGTAAAACTAGTTAACAATGAAGTGTACTTAGCTTGGAATGGGGGCCCTCCACCCTTGCCTTGCACACTTTAGAAGTGATATCAGAAGCTTAAATCAATTACACATCCATAGCATTGAGCAGCAAAATGAGAATAGCACAAGTCTTCAAATTAATTCTTCAAACCAAAAGTATCACAACATAAAAGTATAATATGTCAATGTATGAGCCATTCAAAGTTGTGGCTCTTAAATAAGGAGTCTCATGAAACAAACTGATCTACATTCACTTTAACAAACCCATCTACTCTAATCCATCTATCCAAGTCGAATTCACTAACCTCATCCCAAGAAATATGACCAATATCATGGAATCCCAAAACTGCCCTATTTAGATGGGATTTTTGGATGACTAGTCATGATTGACTAGCTCCAAATAGGCCTAATAAAGCTCGTTTTGTTGGAACCAAGCATAGGCGGCTTGGTCCTAGTTCCCAAGATTTCCATTCATGTATCCCATTCATGCTCAAGTGGCCTGCATCCATATTAACCATAGAGTGATTACGAGAATTTCTGAAATTGCCAAATTTGCACTTAAAATCAAACTTTTATAAAAACTTTAGAAATTGACAAATTAAAGCTAAATACCTGAAAGGACATCAAATATACATCAAAATGGAATGAATAGAGTGAAAATGGATGATAAATAGATGGTTAGGTAAGTTTCTTAGAGCAAAATAAGACCAAAACTAAGGCCCAACATCTCTCCCTTGCTTATCATCAAGCATGTCCCCATGCTTGCTTGCTCCTCTTGGATCCTCTGCCTTCTGTAGTAGATGTTGTACCTGTAGCTGTTTCCCTGCCCAAACAATCAAATCCTGATTCATGCGCTTCCTTAAACAAAGCTGCTTTAACTTTTTGTTTCTCATATTTGGCCTGCCACATGTTTTTGTCTTTTAGCCATTTGAATGCTTGCTTAGAAAGTAATTCATTTCTCCGTTTCAATCTGCCTACTTCTTCTTTTAACTTTTCATTTGTTTTGATCAGCTTAGCATTATTGTTATTATGTGCTTTGTTTTCTTCTGTTAATTTCTTTTCCAAGATTTTTCTTATTTCCAATTGATCAGTTAAATCTTGGATTTTGGCCAAATTGATTTCCTTTTCAAAGTCTTGTGTTGTTTTCATTAATGATGCTGCTGCCGCATCATCATCATATGTAGAATCCCATTCAAGGACTTCTTGTGCAATATCATGTTCTTCTTTTTTTCTGGGAGAATATGCCTCTACTTCTTTGTCTAAGTCAATAGGACTCTTGTTCCTAAACCTCCTAGGAATTGACATGACAGATACTTTAGTTTCATGCATGGCCATATTTCTAGCTCTAGTTCTTGGATATAAGGGGGAAGTCATCAAGCTCCTATTTTCCTGTTCTATCTTGTCCTGTGCCTCAACAATCTGTTCAGTAAAATGATTCTTAATCATGAATTCTCTCCACACTATGCCCTGTGATCTCACCTAGTACTCCACTAGGATTTTGATTAATCCTTGATGGTATGTATATCTGTGCGACTTTAGGCCTGTGTTCCTGTTTTACTGTTTCAATCATTTTTACAAGACTCCTATATAGGAAATATGGGAAGTTAATCCTATCTTCCCCTCTGATGTGTTGTAGAAGTCTGACATGATATAAATGAGCAATGTTATATCCACGGTCACAAGTCAAGAACTTTTGGATGACCAACACTAATTCTCCCCATGGTTCATTAAACCACTCCCTGGGTATCCCTTTTGTCCTATCAAATGTCCCCTTATGGTTTTTCTCTAGGAAGAAAGTCCACACTTTCTCCTTGAAGTGTAGGCCTTTGTAATACTTCTCCCCTACCATTGGCAAATCTAAGGCTTTGGACAAGTATTCTTGGGTTACCGGGACAATGATTTCTCCTACTCGAGTCTGGTCTTGACTGAAATTATTTATAAAGTCTTTGGTTATCTCATCAGAATGGCCATTAAATTTCTATAAGAAGCCTATCATCCCTGCCTAATAAAGTTTTTCTACAGTCTCTTTTCCCCAGCTTTCTATCTGAAATTTTGGCTCTACTCTGTTTTCCATTGTTTCTGTAAACCAATCAATGTAGGCCTCTGCTGTTACTAACTTCATTTTAACAATAAAAATTTATGACTATTGTATCTTTAAAATTAAATTCAATAAGCAAAGATGCTTACCTTCCGCCTCAAACTCAACTCAACTCTGCCCTTTTTAGCCTATGTTATATCCCTTTGCAAAAACACTGTTTGAGTCCCCTGTTTAATGCAAACAACACCTGTATATCTCTTCTGTTAATACATTGATCTCTGTTTTTTTTAAATTAAATACACATGCAGCAATAACCATGTTTACTTACTGCAAAAAAACATGATTTACTGTGTATTTAAAACAAAAACAAAAGAATTTGGCTCTCGGCCTGTTCATCAAACCAAAAAAATTTTAAAATGTTCTCGGCCTAAGGCTCCCAACTGCATCATAAAATCCTGAGAACATAGCTTGCGGCCTCAAAACTACTTACAAAATCACTTATCCTAAGCAAAATCATCGACAAGGCATTGAATATGGCATCATAAAAACACAGAATTGAAAAAAACTCTCAGCTTCAGCCCAATATTCACAAAACTCGCGTCCTCAGCATGATATTATATACATATTTAGGCCTATGAAAACACAGCATTACTCAACAATCCGACTCCAGCCAGTAATGTATATGACAACTTGGTATGCGTTCCTCTGTTTCGGTCAAACCACAAGTATATATTCATATTGACATGCACAAGCTCTCAACTGATAGTGCGCAACAAAAAGGGTATGTTAAACAATCAGCAGCAGTATTTAAGTGAAACATTAGTTAACAATCAACGCACTTATAAACAACCTATGGCGCTCCATGCCTCCCCTGTTTCAAACTAACTCTCCATGTTTCATGCATCATATTCCTCATTTAATTCAAATCCTTCCAACGTGTTATGCATGCAATATTTAAACTTTAAATGCTGCCTGTTAACCACTGTTGCTATTCCATAATCGATGCATAACAATCTGTTAATCTATCCATAAGTGCTGTCAACTTGGAGTTATCGCGGGTTTACAGTGTTACCTGTCTGGCAAATGAGCGCGTGGAATACAACCGAGCGCTTCAAATCCCTCTTTCTTCGACTAATCAAACTGATGGCAATGTAGAAAATCTGTTAGTTTGATGTCAATCATTCATAACATATCCACAGTCGCCGAGCGAAATAAGCTCCATTCTTACCTTGCTAAATCCAGAAATCGGCTTCCTCTGCGTATTAAACTCGGATTCCTTCTTTAAAATCGCTTCAACTCATTCCACTTCCCTTTTACTGTGCTGTGGCTTCAACATTATCTCTCTGAGCTTATGGCAATGAAGATTGTGGTTTAAACAGCGCAGGGGAGATCGGTTTATGACTGTTTCATGGCTGTACCACGCCTCTCATTCATTGGTATTTTCATGCGTGGTTTACATGGTCGTCCTCTTTGACCAGTCGCCCGACTGTGTCATGAGGATGGCCGAATTATTGTTGCATACGCATGAATTTTCCACCGTTACATTCTCCAATGGCCATAGGTTTCCATGACACCGTGTCAAACCGTACCTGTGTGCTGGCCTGTGGTGTGTGTGGTTTAACATTTTATTCATTGCTGCAACATTTGTTGATTATGGCCACACCATTGTGTGCCTACATTGCAATGATAAATACTATTCATTACCTGGCCGCCGCAATACTCATATTAGCATATGGTTTGTTGCAAGTGTTTTGTTTGTTCACACATTTGTATACCTTTGCCTTGTCTCATTTCATATGTTATGCGCCCTGAAATTATATGCATGCTCCTTAAGTTATATGCGCATTTTCATATCTTATATCCTATGCGCCTTTGTTATATATACCACTCCCTTATAACCTTTCCTGTTATATCACAACTTTAGTGCATTAAACTTTGCATACCCTAATGTTTAGCGCGTGCATGTTTTTAAACTATGGTATATGTTGTATAACAAATAACTTGTTTTTGGTTTCCATATAGCACATAAGATTGCTTTTAACTTGCATACCATAGCTTTATAATTTTAAAATGACCATTTGGGTCATATTTAAAATTATTTCCTCCACTAATGCTTTGATTTTATGTGCAGGTGAAAAGAGTTGTCCTAGTTTGGTTTGTTTGCTTCTAAAGAAAAATACCTAGGGTTATAAGAATATGTAGAGGGAATGTATATGAATGAAATGGAATATATAGGGAATATGGGATATGTATAAGGAATGTATGAATGTTAATGAATATCCTCAGGTACTAACTTCAATTAGATCAAAGACTAAAAATTTCTAAAAAAAAATTGAATTTCAAGCACAAAATGACTATGAATATACTCCCTTGGATGATGTTTGTACAGGTGGAATGGAATCAAAATGTTGTAGATGGATGAAAAGTAGACTTTTATTGCTGCACCTTGTTTGCCATTTTCCACTTCTTGAATTGTTCAGGTCCCTCTGTAGTAATGTCTCAGCTCAGGTCCCTCTACAATTCTTATGAAATGTTGTGTTACCCTTAACAGGTTTCCTCAGGTTCTGCTGCAACAAGTTCTTGCTTCAGGTCCCTATGTGGACAATACAATACCTTAGCTTCTTCAGCTAAAAGCCTAATACTCTCCCTTGCTGAAGGTTTGACTTGTCCCCAAGTCAATTGTGGAGAGTCCCTGCATTGAAATTGTGTGAGTCAGTAGAACAAGAATATAGAATTCATAGAGTCTAGGTTACCCTGGTTTTCCCCTATGAATTCGTGCTTGCATGGTGCCAATTGCCTGGTTTTCACCAGCAAACAAATTATTTTTTATGTTTTTTCTCTTTTTTTTATATACATTTTCTCTTTTTTTTTCTTGAATATTTTTTTTTTATTCATTTTCCAAACTGGAAGATGGCTGAGCCATAATTTCCAGTCCTGTTTCT